>MJUT01059503.1:2637-15824 GCA_002080005.1 Gigantidas platifrons
CATTAAAATCAGACTCAAGATATTGTATCTTTCTAGATGAACCCATTATCATTGATTTTGATTTCATAGTATTTATAACCATATCATTACTAGTGCACCATTCCTGTACCTTTTCCATATCTTCATTCAACATAATGTTAATGTCAGATATGGAATTAGATGAGAAGTGTATAGTGGTATCATCCGCATACAAATCTGACATACTATGGTCTACATAAAGGGGTAAATCATTTATATACAAAAGAAAAAGCAAGGGACCTAGTATGCTTCCTTGTGGTATTCCATATCTAATATTTTGTGCAGATGATTCATAATTATTGATACTTACTTTTTGAGATCTTTCCGACAAATATGATCTAAACCAATTTAAAGATAAGTCATCAAGTTTATATACTTTTAACTTTGATAATAAAATAGTGTGATTAACCATGTCAAATGCCTTTTTAAAATCAAGAAACAAAACCCCTGTGTAATTCCCTAGATCCATTTCTTTTAGAATATGATCAACAATTTTAGTTAAAGCTGTCACACAAGAATGCTTAGATCTGAAACCAGATTGATTCGGATGAATCAGTTTGTATTTGATTAAATATTCATAAATCTGTGCATAAACTATTTTTTCAAATAACTTAGATAAGCTAGGAAGTACTGATATGGGTCTACAATTGTTCATATCTGCAATATCTCCTGATTTATAAAGTGGGGTTACTCTAGCCAGCTTAAGTTTTGAAGGAAAGTTTCCAGTGCAAAGACTTAAGTTAAAAATGTGGGTTAACGACTCGTAAATAACAGTAGCTGACATTCTCAAAATATTAGGACTTATACCATCCAAACCACTGGATTTGTGAATATTCAATTTCAAAAGTTCAGTAAGTACTTCTTCTGGTAGTATGCAAGTATATGAAAATGTATTTTCGAGCTTGGACCTAACCCAATTATCTAATTTTTCAGTGGACGCATTCAAGTTGGAATTTTTTATGATGCGTTCGGCCACTGACGAAAAATGGTTATTAAAATTATTACAAATGTCTTCAATATTATCATATTTTTTACCATCAATATTTATACATTTTATATGACATTTTGATACTGAGTTTATGTCCTTTAAGTGTTTCCATAATTCACCTACATTATTACCAGATTTAATAGCCTCAGAAAAATAATTAGCTTTACTGGTTCTAATGGATGATGTCAATTTGTTTCTATATTTTTTGAAATTCTCGGTATCTTTTATACCATGATAATAATCCCTTTGCTGACGTAGGTCGGCAAATTCTTTTTTATGCCATTTGGGCTCAAGGTTTATTTTTTCTCACTCTTTTAGAAATTAAAGGGGCATGCTTATTAAGGGTATAAATGAACTTGTCATACCACCAGTCAAGAGCTAGATCTGGGTCGGTGATCTGTAATACTAAATTGAAATTATGTTTTTTCAAGTCCCGAAGAAATAGTTCTTCATCGAAATTTTTAAAATTTCTGTATCTAATTACAGTATGCTTATTAATACGTGGTTCGCTCTTATTGCTTTTACCATATTTTACTGAACAACTGACAGGATAATGGTCACCTGGACAGTAAGTAGAAACACGTACTAGTATGACTTCTTCTGGTCGACTTGTATAGATGTGATCTATTAAAGTTACGCTCTTACTGGTAACTCGAGTTGGATCATGGACTAATTGATCAAGGTCATATGTTGATAAAATAGTTTCCCAATTACTTGGCAATGGTTTCAAATAATCTATATTGATATCACCAGTAATAAGTACATAATCATTCTTAGCAAAAGCATTAGTAAGTTCCTTGTCGAAATGTTGATACCACGACACATTGCTGTTAGGAGGTCTATATATAAAACACAATAAAAAGGACTTTTGATGTTTTGGAAATATTTCAAACCACATAGATTCAGTATTTTCTGATTCTAATTCTACTCTCCTTTCATACTTTACATAATCATGAAAATACACAATCCAGCCTCCCCCATTTTTGTTCGTTCTATCTTTTCTATTGTATGTAAAATTATCTAAATCCAATTCACGTGAATTCATTTTGCATTTTTCTTCATTTAAGAATGTTTCACACATACCTAATATATGTGGTTTAAACTCATCTTTCATATTACATTTGATTTCATCCAATTTTGGTAGAATATGTTGAATATTTTGACATGTTATTTTAAGACCTTTTGAATCTGTATAGCCATACATATTATGTTTATTTTGACTAAAAGTATCTGCATGGCCATGGCATTTCTCAGACATACCATGAGAACAGTCATTCTTATCAGTAAACCTAGGAGACTGATTTTTACTTCTTAATGTTGGATTTTGATCTATTTAACCTGACATCAGTGGAGGATTTACAATTAGTAATAGAATTAACAGAAATACAACAAATGCAATCAAAAGGATCATTTTCACAATTTGAACACAAAGTATTTAAAAGTAAATTAAATGGATTGATTGAAGTCAAATCGGCTTGCTCTTCTTCGCCGTTTTCCTAGTACCAATGCGGAGGGTAATCATAATGTTCCCAATGATGCTCTTGACTGTATTGATTTAGGTTCATCCAACAAAGTTTAGCTTTGTGACCGAGACTGTGACATTGATAACATTCAAGTCTAGCATTAAATCGACATTGATTTTGTGAATGATTGCTCTCTCCACAGTTAAAGCATGGACGACGACGAGGAGGACGAACATGTACATTCTTGTTTCTTTTTGGTGCACCATTCGGTGGAGTTTCATTTTGGTCATTTTTAAGTTTCAGGATTCCTACTTTGTCGTTTACATTGTTTATAAGTAGTGAGGTTCCATCCTTAGTTAAGTGTACTCCATCTGAATAAAGCAATCCGTTGACAATTTTGCCATTCTTCAGCAGAAAGTTCTCTGAATGGTTAACAAAGTCTATGTTCTCTTGACGACATATACTGTCAAGTTCCTTGTTGTACTTTTCTGTGTTTTTCTTTGTTCGAGGTACTATACCACCGACAACAATACGCTTCACTTCATTACATTTCTGAATTTCTTGTATTATATTCAGACAGTTTCTGTTAAAATCGTGAATTTCGATATCTCGGTCAGCGTCATTTCCTCCAAACTGTAATATAACAGTGTTGAATGGTGTTAAGTCTAGTTCTTCAATATGTTTCTTGAGAGACGTAGTTGTACCACCTCTGTTTGTATTTACTGTAACATTCTCCTTTAAAGTTTTTGTGTTGATAGTTAATAGTTTCTTTGTTTTGTTTTGTATTTAATGTGTTGTTTTGGTATCAATCCTTTGTATGTGGATTTTAGACCAATAAAAATTCTGATTCTGATTCTGATTCTGACAGTAATCTAAAATTAGCTGTAAAATTAACCAGCCAATCAAATGTGTTGTAAGATCTTGACGAGAAATAACCACACCCATCCGAAATCGTCCATTTTGGATTTTTCTGAGGTCATTACCAATCGTAACTATTCGGCCATTTGGTAAGTTTTATACTCCTATGCATATCTTTTCACTTTTTTAAGAACTGATGTAAATGTAGTGTTAAAAAACTATACTGTATGACAAAAACATGTCCAAATCAGATATGTCCGACATTTCGTTATCATGTTTACTGGACAGTCCCATAACATTTTTCGAATTGTTGACATATTTATATTAAAATTAATGAACTAAATGAATGACAATTATGACATTTTACCAAAATAAATTTGAAATTACTTTATTTTTTTTATTATAATAATCTTTGTATGTTGTCATTTTGTGAAAAGTCCGTGCACAACACTTCCTGTTAGTAAAAGTTAGACAGGTGTTTTAATACACCTGGCCGGAGGCTATCATCTGGTCACTGATAGCAAATTACAATATGCATTTCTTCAAAGAAACTTTAATATCATATGGTATGTCCTTACTTAAATGTGTGAAGAATTATTGAATGCATTTGAATAATACATTGTCACAAGGTTTTGCCATGAAATGAATAATAATAATAATGGTTCTAGACCAATTTTTTATGGGCTGAAATTGGATAACTGCCACATTGAAAGCTGTACATGTACATTGTATGAAGGATAATGTTCTCAGTTTTCTCAGCGATCATTGCTACCTAAATATAACGAATGCATTGAAAAGTATCATTTTATTGTGGACAATGTCATTCATTTGCTCATAGGGAATGAAATAGAATCTGACAGTTTAATTCCCTGGTACATTTTTTTTTGTATCTCCGTAGACTTTAGACAGGAAATCCAAGTTATACGTTCAAATCAATCGTTTACTCTTAATGGTGTTTTATTTTATTGTTGGAAATTTGCATCTTATACATGTATCTTTATATGTCTCCAATCATTTCAATCATTGTATTAAATTGTTTGCCCCTTGTGAGACCTTAATTGGCAATAAAAAATTCTTAAATTCTTAAAAATTCTATACAAATTCATGATATTCCTGTAATACTTTCTGAAATGATAATTCATTTCACTGTTTTCCAAACCGCCTTTGCAAATGTTTTCATACATGTACAGTGATCGGGAAAGTCCAGCGCCATGCGCAATTTGTGCAATAAGCTGAAAAATGGCGCAGTGAAAGTAAAATGTAAGCGCCCGTGTGGCGCACAATAATTTTGCAAGGTTCGGTATCCATGGAACGATAGTCTCAGTCGTGCAGTACACCGAATTCCAGTGAACCCCACTGAATTATGCATAATCGTGTCGAAATCGGATCATTGAGAATGTTTTGCCTATTTATATATTTATCGGACTGTCTCATAGTTTTTACTTTGCTTAACGCTGAAGTAAATATAATTATGAAATGTCTAAATACCGGAAAAGAATAACAACAAATGATGTGACTTTTTTTTCAAATGTTACTCCAAATAAATGTTTGTAAATTTGATTTTTGTCAAATATGAATCAAGTGAATGCAAATTTTTATAATATCATCCCAAAATTCAATATCAAATTTTATTTTAACGAAAAATTTTATTTCTGAAAGTACGTGTCTCCGAGTTATTGTTTGGCGGTATTTAGTTGAATTTCTTAGAAAAATGCCTCCGAAAAAAAGCAGCGTCTGCCTGTTTTACCTGGCAAAAAGACTTTGTTTTCGTTTGTTGGTCGAGATGGAAATAACAATTTCCATCCTGACGATTCCGTGAGAAAAGAAACTGAAAATATGATTGACTCTGGCTCACAAGACGTACAAGTACCCCCGACCCTGTCTCATCAGATTGTGATGCTAACGAGAAAGACGTCCGCAAATACAGAGAAAGACGTCCGCAAATACCGTCCTGTTCATGGTTGTTTATTGCTAAAATTTACTTGGAATATAAATTCATTTGAAATGTATGACTTTATAAACCTTTTGACCTTTATTTGATTTACTGTGTGTGTAACTGAGTTGAGAACAGATTCAAAAAGACAGTTTTGAGGGTGTTTTTTTCCTTCAAATATGAAAATAATGAAATTTGATATGATTGCCAATGAGATAGCTACCAAAGAACACAGGACAATGATTTCACAGTTTAGCCCTTCAATGATTAGCAAAACCCATAATACCTTGAAGCAAAATACTGTAAATGTCATACCCTTTCAAAGCACTTAAATTGTAGTTTTTATTTTAAGTCAAAAATTTGTTATTTAAACAGTTGGGATCAATAAACACATTTATCAATACATCAATTTTACAACAAAATATTTAAAACGATATATTTTAGCAAATATTATCATTGTTTTTCTTTTCCCAATTGCCACGATTTGCAGATCGACATGAAGAGAAGAAACCATAATCTACGTTTTAAGACATTAAGTGTTATTTATTTGAAAATCTGGATTTAATAATCATTTTCCGTACTTTATTACAATTTTTTTTTATTTAAAACGATATATTTTAGCAAATATTGTCATTATTCTTCTTTTCCCAATCGCGGCGATTTGCAGATGGACATGAAGAGAAGACGCCATAAATATTTTATAAATGAAATTATATTTTGTCAATGTCAAATTTGTGCTTGAATTTTGGAAAACAATTTAACTATTTCAAACGTTTGTGTGATCCGTCTTCCAATCGCTTTAAACAACGTAGTTTTATAAGTAATTTTCAAGCGCATGTTTGACACAGTTGTAGATGGCGTATCATAAAGGACAGAAACGAACAGGGACAATAACGGCTTTCCAACACTTCGTGTTACATACCGGTCTCTATTTTTTTTACTAGCCCAAGCGGACAAGTACCTAGGAGATATGTGTTGTCCGTGGGGAAAATTACTAGTCTCGGACTAGCGGACAATCGTTAATTTCGAACCCTGAAATGTTTGATTTTCCATATTATTGTCCCATATGCAAGATTTAATTGACCATGTTTAGTAAAATTAAATGAAACAATAACATTCTATATTAAAATCTTCCAATTGTTTCAAAGAAATAAGGTGATGAAAATTGTAAACTAAACCTTTTACATAAATTTGATATAAAACGATGAGAAAGAATCACCAAAGACATCATTTTTTGCCTTAAAAGAAACAACACATATATTTTAACTCCTGTTTCTTGCAAAAAATAAACACATTTTTTACTGAATAAGCTGATTACATTATGAAGTCTACATTTTGTATAGTGTTCAGAATTAAAATTGTAGCTTTTGACTCATTTTTACAAGTATAATACTTTTTACAATTTTGTTCCATACGCAAGATTTTATAGCCCATATACAGAAGTAAAATTCAATAATTCAGAAACATCGTATTTAAATTTTCCAAGTGTTTCAGAGTAGTCAGGTGGTAGAAATAGTATATTAGACCATTTTAAGTTAATTTTATATGAAACAATCGGCATTGGATCACCAGACAACTATTCTTTTTCCAAAAAATAAGCAAATACAAATGCCAATTCTTGTTTCTTGCAAAGAATTAACAAATTTTAGACTGACTAAGCTGATTTAACTAAGTAGTCAACACATTGTATAGTATTCATAATTAAAATTGTAGCATTTGACACATTTTTACAAGAAAAACTTGATATTTTTTGTCACATATAGGACAGGACTATATAGTGTAATCCCAACATCTTACGTATGGGACAAAAGTTTGCAATATTTATTTTGTTGTGGATTTCACTTACATTTAATTTAGAAAGTAATGCAATGTATTCTTATTTATTAGTTTTCTACTTTTTTACAAATGTGACTGTTTTTTTAGCTTATTCTTGACAAAATGGAAATATTTTGTTAAGTTTGGGAAGAAAGAGCAAACACTCTTACATCTCTATCAACAACTTTTTGGATGGATATAAGGAGTTAAACCTATGTTTATGTAGTCATCAGTGTATTAGAGATGTAATGATGCAAGTCAGTAAAGGAATTTAAGAGAAAATTTTCTACCTTATGTATGGGACAAAAAAAAGTGTTGCGTATGGGACATTTCAGATTGACTTTGATGTCTTGTCTTGTCTACATTAATTGGTGATAGTCAAAACCAAAGTTATTTATACTTAGGTACCTTGATACCATTCAAGTAAAAAGTAAGATCTTATATTTCAAGCATGTACTTTTCATGGAAATATGGCTTACGTATGGGACAGCATGGGTTTCGGAAAATGTCTTTTCAAACTTTGAAGACTTGAATTAAAAAAATGATCAGAATTCTCTCCATTCTTTTTTGTCATAATTCTTCCTCACACTCTCAACAAAAGATTAACTGTATATAATGTAGATAAATAAGAAGATGACTCCATATAATTCCTTGTTAATCTTGTGAATGACTATTTTGTTAAAACGATTACATACCATCATATTTCGGTTAACATCTTCTCTGATAATGATATTATATTGAAGTGCTACATGTTATATACCAACAGAAACTAGAGAAAATTTTCTATAAACTGAAGCTGACTAACTTTGTTATTCCTGAGAGAAAAATGTATTACACCTTTAAAAATGGGGAAAATATGAAGTGTCCGCTCGTAACAAGCATTTTTTGGCAAATTTTGGGTATGTATGAGCCTGTATTTCCATAACCGTTCATAATACATGTAGACCATTGAAAGTTATCTATTGTATAGACCCCATAATGCACCAAGTTTAAACATATCATTCATTTATTTTATATTGCAACATATCATTTGCTGATCAATTACACAATATCCTTTAAAAAGTGCAACCTTAGCTTGCAGTAGTCCATATATAACATGGTATTGCATGATTTATAAAGTCTTGTAAGCAGATATTCATGTAAAAAGATCCTTTTAGTTTGATTTATTCCTTTTAGAACTAAATTATGTTTGAACATCCAGTATCTTATTCTACACAATAATTAGCAGATGATAAAAAAATGACTAGTTATTAAATAACCCACACAATGTTTTCAAATTGTGAAAATATTATAAAAATAAATCTACTTTACAAACTCCAGCCTCCAGGTAATGTTAGTTACATTTTTTGTAGATCTATATTTTTCAAATTTTACCTTGACTGACTTTATTGAACTGAAGATAACAAAAAAATCAAGGAAGAATGACAAAAAAACAAATCAAGGAAGAATGACAACAATATTATTGATATTTTCTCTATACATTTAAATTCACACAGCATTGTTAAAAGTCACAAATAAAATGTCATTGTATTTTATAAGTTAAAATTGTTAAAGGCAGATAATTCATTTATTGATCAAATACCAACTGATGTGTAATAACTATATTGAAAGGAATTTAAAGATTAAGAGAGATTATATATGATAAACTGTTAGAGAGGTTTGACATTCCCTGATTATCCCTGTATTGTATGTAGTAAGAAATGATAATCAATCAGTCAGCATATTGGTGGTTTTAAACAATGTATGTTGTTTTGTTGATTTTTGACTGTTGGACTATTAATAAAAATATTTATGTTTACTGTCACCTGACCAAATTCACCACAAATACATGTTCTTCATATATATTTTATCAGAATGTATATCAGAGAAAATTAATATTTCTCTTTAGTGACTTTAGCCAGTCCTTTCACATTAAGGTGATGAAAGTTATTTTGTCAGATATGTCAGTTAGGCCAAAAAAAAAATATGTGTGTTTCCTATTACATGGAATTTTAAAATAGGGTGTTTTTTTTTTTTTCTTTTTTTTATGGAAAAAGGGGGGATTGGAGATTCAATGTATATTGAACGGTATAATAAACGTGTATAAACAGTTGTGATTACCTTTTCATTTCAGCAATGTTTGCTCCAATTAAAAGATTTATGTCTTTGATGAAGTCATTGTTTTTTTGATTCTATGCTTTTACAATGTAATATTGAATTCCTTTGCCAATGAACTGATACTTGTACATATCATATTTACTGAGCCTTAAAGTTCAAACAAAATGCAACTGTACAGTAGTGAATTAGATTATGACAAAAGAATGGATATGAATCAATCATTAATGTACTAGCATTATCACCAAAGCCAACAGTAGATATATACACATTCAAATGTCCTGACAAGGTCTTCGACATGTGAAACCCACAGCAATGGCCCCAACAAGAAAGTAAAGATACTGAAAATTCTAACGACATAACACAACAATGACCAACAAAATTCCAGACTATGGGTTAAACATGATTTTTAGATACCTAAGCACCCCCTTCCTGTAAAATCAATCCATAATGCATTCAACAGATGTAGAATCTAGGACACAATGGCAAGTCCACTCCATATTGAATTGATAAGAGGGGTTAGAAATGTGTCAGAAGACAAATCAAACATTTGTACATTGTCAACTACAAAAGCTTACATGTACCAAGGATTTATAAATCCTTGCATGTACATATATGGTAATAAATAAATGTGACAACAAAAGTCTGAAGTGGAAAGTCCATTAACAAGTATTAAAGGCAAATTTAAAGGCATATTCACCCATAAAACAACTAAGGGACAACTGTTAAATAATCCAGACTAGGTACGGACAATTTCAAGTATTTAAAGTATTACAAGGTGCTGGCATTTAATTTATTTATCCGTACGGCCAACAAGCTTGTTGAACAAGTGTGCCGCCATTACGATTTTATAATAAAAGAGACGGTTACGGAAAAAACACGTAGTTTTCCGGAAATTTTTCCGAAATCGTCAAAAAAAAGTTTAGGGTCAGGAATTTGGCCGAAAAAAAAAGGGTGGGTCGGGTAACCGGAAACACACATATTTTTTTTTTTTGGCCTTATGTGTGAAAAAAATTTGTCAGCCTTCCAAACACTTCAAAAATTGTAATATTGTCTGTCCTTTGATTTACAGCCTCTTATATATATAATTATTAACCCTTGGGTATCTTCAGACTTTTCTTATGGTAAACCAGGATTTTTAAATGTTTGTCTTATTATTTATGGATCGAGTTGCTTAGGCTGTGCAAAAAACAAGAATCACCAAGGCAGTTTGGATGGGGGGGACTCAGTGGCCACAATCATATGTGGTATTAGATTTGTATGTACATGTACCTATGGAAGCAATGCTCATTACCAAAAAGCTTTTTGAGACTTGATTCCCAGCCTTGACAAGTTTTAGTCGAAACAACTATGTACATGTATCCAGTGTGCGAAATTAGCGGTAGACCTATAGACAATGTCTATGTAAAATCAAGCTGGTCTATGTCAAAAATTCAAAATTTTGTATATAATTTACAGTGAGGTCTATGTAAAATAGACATTGGTCTATGATACCACAAAATTTAGTTTCACACACTGTGTATCTGATTAATTACATGTAGTTTGTCAGTGACATTGTCGGGAAATTATTTTTTTTTTATAAGGATACGATCTTGACATCATCCATCATGAAGGTATTCTGACTGTAATTAAAATATGATCTAAATGTTGAAAATACAGTGTACATGTACATTTGTATGTTATTGTACATGTAGCTATTGTATTGACATGAATATAGAATTGTTGAAATTTAAGAAATTTATAAAGGTCTAAATACAAATATGCATATACATTACATGTATTCATTCCCTTTGATTAAAGGGTTTTATTTTTAACATTTGAAGAACAGGGAAATTTTTATTGAACAGATTTATCATTAGTCCAGCTCGTGTTAATCACTGAACTGTTATGTTAAAGGTTTGTGGTGTATATAACATGTATATATGCCCCTGGTCTAAATGTAGTTACATCATTAGCTGTTAAAGTACATGTACAACCTTGTGTCAGTCCTGTTTAGCTGAAATAATCTGGTAGGTTGATTGGTTCTATTTTTATGCAAATCATGAAAACAAAAATAGATCATGTAAATTTTATAGATAATATTTTCCTCATATATTTACATGTAAATAAGTACAAAATTGATGCAAACTTCAAGATGACAATTACTGTCAGGTCGAAGTTCAATTGTCTGAAGGGAGACTGTTATTTCTTTGATCTCCATTCATAGTGTTTTTCGACAGAGTCGTTTACGACCGCTTTTTGGCCTACTTTTGCAACTATGGACCATTTAGCCTGACAATTTAAAGATGAAAATATTTTCTAACTTTTTGATTGGAGAATAATACAAATTTGGTAAGAGTTTGGAAAGCGGATCTCAAGTACTTGCAGTGATTTTTTTCGACTGCATTTTTGGGTCGAATATCTGCCCCAGTCCCAATGTGTAAAAAGATTTTTTTCCCAATTTAATGGGAGAAAATTCCCAATTTTTTGGTGATAAAATTATTCGCAAAAATCATTAATAAAAGCTTTTTCAAATGAAATTAAAAGTCGAACATTTTCACGCTTATGACCTGGTTACTATTTGTTTTGATTAACCAGGCGAAATACTACGCACAAGATATCGGGAACCAGTACAGTATATTGGGTCACTTGATTTGTTTACAGGACTGCGATAAAGCTTCATGAAAAACGAAAGCAATAAATGTTTATTTAAATGAATTGAATTTTAATAAAAAAAAAAATAGTAAATATGTCATATGGGAATTAAAATCAGAAAGCAGTTGAAGCGAAATACACGAATTATTGTTTTTTAAAAGTTAAAAATAAAAATGTCACGATGCTGCATAATTCTAATTTCTAAATAATTTAAGAAATTGACCAGTAATGATGGAAGCAAGTACAAAAATGTACATGTAACATGAATCCTTTGGATTAAAAAAAAGTTTTTACTTCCCCCAGGAGAAAAATGAGGTTGATTGAAGCTGTTTGTGCTTTGATTGAAGTGAGTCTCACCCACTACTGCAGCAGTACCGGTGCTGTCTTCTATCTAATCCCATTAAAAAAAATATCTATTCCAGGTATTCCAATAGATGGTTGTTGCAATTTATTTGCTGCTTTTTTTGTTGGAATTAGTATCTACATGTAATTAATTATTACATGTGATGTAGCTATATTATATGTCAAATATTGCAGAAAAGGGGGAAATATTATTTGAGTGAAGTAAGTGTTGTTAATAAAAATTAGAAGTTGTAATGAAACATTTTTTTTTTCATATGGAGTGAAATCAATTGCCTATTGCTGCTTTAGTATAAGTTAAAATGAGCTCAAATTTTAATTGCAACTACATGGCAATGAGTAGTTTAACATATATTACAGGTTTTTTTGTGAAATTTTTCTTTCAGCCGATTTCTACCGATTATGCAAATTAGGCATATTTTGTACTTTTTGTCCTTTATTTCAAAGACTATAAGAGATAGATGTTAAATTCAAACTGCATACATGTTCAGCATGTCAAGATCTACCTACCCTGTAATTGTCAAGGAAATCCCATTTCCCATTTTGGAGTTATTGCCCTTTTTTCATCAAATTTTTTGAAATTTTAATACTTTTCGTCTTATTTTTCAAAAACTATTAGAGATAGAGGATAAGTTTAATTGCAAAAATGTGCAGCATGTCAAGATCTACATACCCTGCAATTTTCAAGGAAATCCCATTATCCATTTTGGAGTTATTGCCCTTTTTTCACCAAATTTTCATAATTTTAATACTTTTCGTCCTTTATTCCAAAAACTATAAGAGATAGATGTTAAGTTTAAATGGCAAAAATGTTCAGTATGTCAAGATCTACATACCCTGTAATTTGGAGTAAATTTGATTTCCCATCTTGGACTTGAGTTATTGCCCTTTTTTCATCATTTTTTTTTTTATTTTAAAACTTTTCGTCTTATATTTCAAAAACTATAAGAGATAGATGTTAAGTTGAAACTACAAAAATGTTCAGTATGTCAAGATCTACCTACCCTGCAATTTTGAAGTAAAT
>MJUT01059503.1:117865-150035 GCA_002080005.1 Gigantidas platifrons
CATATGTCCTTCCTAAGGTTCTTCTCATTCAGTTACAGATGTCCTTCCTAAGGTTCTTCTCCTTCAGTTACTGATGTCCTTCCTAAGGTTCTTCTCATTCAGTTACAGATGTCCTTCCTAAGGGTCTTCTCCTTCAGTTACTGATGTCCTTCCTAAGGGTCTTCTCCTTCAGTTACTGATGTCCTTAGCCAATGTTGGCCATCACGTTTAGGCCCTTTCGTTGTCGTGCTCCCAGAGACTTTAAATTGTTTGGCTTTCAAATATTTGACAGCGAGTGTACCTGCTGAATATTATTCTAGAAATGGGTTATGCGTACTAAATATGATATTTGCATTTTTCTGCACTAACGTAGGCAACTCAACGACATTTCATATTACTACTGAGGAATTGATATTATGGTATTTTTTTTTGCAGATACCTGAGTTCTAACTATAGACTGCAATACGTTCCTGAAGCCGTGACAACTCAAGAGAAATTACCTGCCATTGTAAATCTTAACCTAGACAGCAATGTTATTACTTTTATACAAACAGAGACATTTACAAATTTGTCTACTCTTCTCACGTTGTAAGTTATATTCACTAATACAAACATGAGCATGTATATACGTTTTATGATCGATCGCCCAATGGCTTGAAATTATAGCAGTTTAAAAAAGTTGAAGATACCAAAGGGGTATCAGAGGTCGTAAATAGAAGAACAACAGACAATACAATGACAAAAGACAAAGGGGTAATCAGAAGCCGTAAATAGAAGAAGGACAGACAATACAATGACAAAAGACAAAGGGGTAATCAGAAGCCGTAAATAGAAGGACAGACAATACAATGACAAAAGACAAAGGGGTAATCAGAAGCCGTAAATAGAAGGACAGACAATACAATGACAAAAGACAAAGGGGTATCAGAGGTCGTAAATAGAAGAACGACTAGCAATATAATGGGCAAAAGAAAAAAGAAAACGACCAGACATTATTACTTTGGATTTGATCGATTTCATTTACTTATCTTATAGCAAGGCATAATTCGACCTATCACACTTTAAGTTACCGGCGTCAACGGTTTTGCTGCGAAGCTTGCCACTCTATGTGACAAATATGAATGATAAATAATATACCTCTTTTATTTACACTAGACCACTAAATGTTTTCTTTGTAAAAGGCGAGACAATATTGAAGGGATATTTGTTTTTAATTTAAAAGTGAAAACGTCATATTAATAACCAACGCATATACTATCATACAAAAGAAACGATTCACTTTTAGTTTCAATATTAGTCTAGCTTGTACTAAAGGATACCATAGATACATTCATACCTTGATAACACCTCGAAAATTGACATTCAGGTCTGGTTAAAAACTTTCCATTTTTATGTAGCAACATTCCAGCCGCACCAGCATATGGAGTATACGTCTCTCAGTTTATTCGATATTCTAGCATTTGTGGTTCCTATCATGATTTCCTTCATAGATAGTTGCTGCTTACCAGGAAACTACTGACACAAGTATTCCTAGTGGTTAAATTTCAATCATCATTTCGAAAGTTTTACGGTCGTTATCATGGCCGTTACGGAATGTATGTGTCACAGATGACCACGGATATATTTTGCGATAACATGCCACATTCAAAGGCGGAAGAATGATGATATGGGCTAGGGTGACTTTGCGCCACAGGAATTAAAAAAAATCTTGTCGTTGGTAGTACTATCAGAGATGTGAGATATAAATATTAAAGTCTGGTAAAGAATGTTGTACAATGCTTTAATCAGAATTTATGACTGCATATTGCACAGTAACATGAACTATTTTGAAATGGCAGATTATTGATTTTGGGCCATGACCATTCATATTACCGGATTTTAATACATTTGGGGTGAGTTAGGTAGTGTAGTCCAAAAGGGACATCAAAAACATAACAGCTCAGCAGAACTTCAACCAGCTTTACTGCTGTAGTTAAACCACAGTTTAGAATTAATCCGTCTATATCGCAAATTATCATGTCGATGAGACATTGTTTTCAACCAATGTCATTCCCTTACTATTTGCCATCTACCATTTTGATGTTGATGTACAATTTTGAGAAACATCTTGTCTTTTATCTCTGTTTATTTATTTGATTCTCGTTTACACTCTCATAAAGTGGTGAAACCATTAAGAGTGGATGTTTCGTGTTTTGTTAAACCTAGATACAACAAGTTACATATACATTATTATATTTTTCTATTGACAGATCAATGTCGAGCAACAGAATAGTGGCCATAGAAGACAACGCATTCCCTCTACAGATAAGCACAATGTCGGTCGATTAAAATAATGTCATATATATTGTTTATATGTGATATTTATAATACTGACCTCAATATTATACATGTAGCAGTAGTATGATAACTTCTTTTTTTCCCTGCATTGGTTCTTTTTGAGCAATAAAATTGGATTGACTTGATAATATACTGTCACTGACCAAAATATAGCATTTCTGGTACCCCTGTTACATGTTACCTAGCTTTAGGAACCTAATTCCTACTCACTTCCTGTTGATGACAGAAAATATCAAAAGGGGCAATCAAGGGATGATTATATAATTTTATTATTTAATTAAAAACATAAACGTCAATGGAGTAATGTGAAACCAATATTGATTATCAGGGAATAATTAAGATATAAAAGCAATATTTTGCAATGAATGTATCATATACTATTTCATAATTACTTTTCAATACAACTGCTTCATGCATGGCGGGATAAGAAACGGTAACAGTATAAGTACGGACGTGACAGATGATACCATTAAAATGATTAGAACGACGTTTGATTCTACTCTTTTTAGACAATTTGGAAGTTGTATTGGACTGCTTGACTTAATTGTACATTGTCTGTTAATATAAGTTGTATTGGACTGCTTGACTTAATCGTACATTGTCTGTTAATATAAAACTAAATTTCACTCGTTGAGACACATGACACATACAATTAACTATGTTCGTAATTCCCTAATAGATAAACTGTTTGTTTTTTGTTCAGACAAACAATATAATTTGCATATCGAAAACGTTAGATTTATAGAAATTGAAATACATTGTACATGTATTCTTTATCAACAAATTATATCTAAGCACTAAATGTTTAAGAGAAATACTAGATTTAAAATTGATTTTTTTAAATAGTTGTGTAGCTTATATACAAATCTGCGGACTTGGGGTTGTGGTGTTTAACGCCACTTTCAACAATATTTCATCTATATCATGGCGGTTAGTTTTACTGGTTGAGGTAGCTGGAGTAGACAGAGAAGACCATCGACCTGTCGCAAGTCACTCACATAATGTTGTATCGAGTGCACCTCGCCATCAGCGGGATTCGAGCTCATAACTTCGGTGTTGATAGGCACTGATTGCATAGGTAGGTGTAAATCCAACTACCACACGATCACGGCCAAGACGGCTCCTATATAAATCTGTGATATATACTTGCATGACATAAATGAATGAACATAATCTTCTATTTGACAAAAAATACATAAACTACAATTTGAGATTCAATAATCAGGTAGCAATATTTTATATTTCTCTGTATGGCATCTTTTTACCTTTCCAGAAATTTAAATAACAATATCTTTCGATTCATACACGTTCATCAGTTTGCATACCTGTCGGAGCTTAGTACATTACACCTTGGATCCAATGAAATTGACTACATACCCGATGATGCCTTTATAAACTGCACCAGCTTGGCATATCTGTAAGTCAGGACCATTGCGGTTTTCCAGTTTCCTGGTTGTTGACTGATTTTGTCTGTTTATTGATTTATGAGTTTTGAATTTCCCTTTGGAAGATTGCTCTGTGTTCAGTAATTTTGTTATTACCCTTATTTTCAGAATTGAGTAGTGATATATACCATTTTTACCATTTGGATTAAATTAAGAATGCCTGTCCAAAATAATTCGTGCTGTATTTCTTAGTAACATTTAGTCACCATAGTGTTATTCATGTATGTTGAATATTAATCAACGGATAAATACAATATATGCGTACTGTATATAAATACAGTATTTAATTAAATCCCAATGAAAACATGTAGTGTGCTCTGTAAAATTGCTTTAATGAGTTTAGTCTGTTTCGTGTACTATAACCACTAAAATCATAGCAATCTACAGTTTCATCCACCAATTTTAAAAATCACTTACCTCTTATAGTCAACAAGTTTTGTGAATTAAATACAAAATTTATGTGTGACATCACAGTTTACTGTTCAATAATAGTAAATTTAAGTCTAGTCGAAGGAATGCTGTACATTATGGCATTTGCTGCTACGGTTTGAGTTAATGGGTGTGTGCGTATCGCGATTTTCAACAATATTTCAGTTATTTCTTGGCGGTAACTTTTAATTGTAGAGGAAACCGGAGGACCCGGAGAACACCACCGACCTGCCACCAGTCACTGACAAACTTTATCAGATAATGTTGTAGCGAGTACACCTTGCCATGAACGGTATTCGAACTCACAACTTTATAGGTGATAGGCACTGATTGCATTGGTAGTTGTAGATCCAACTACCATACGGAGGCCCTTATAATACAAGATGATATGCTGTGTGTATGTGTGTCTTAATTGTGAACAGCCAATTCAATGATGATTCCTGAATTTGTGATTGATTTTGTGAGATGGAATTTGTATTTTGACATTCTACAAATTGTTGTAGATAATTGTTTTGTTTTTTCAGATATCTATCAAACAATAAGATACGACAGATAAAGAAGAAACACTTCCAGAATTGTCCTTTAACATCTATCTTGTATTTAGCCAGCAACGAGATTGGTTGGATAGAAGATGGGACATTGAACCATGTAGTCACCTCTGGAACATTGTAAGCAGTTAAATATATTATCACAATTTGAAGAATTAACAAAGTTGTTGTCCTTATTGTTATTGTGTTCGCTTGATAGATTGATCAGAGATTAAATGTCGAAAATACAGAAAGCTTGATTCAATAGTTTACATTGGGGTAGCACTAACGGAGATGTACTCCTACAAAATATTATTAATAACAACGCAAATATCAAATTTAGTCCGCATGACGCGTTTCTGTAAAAAGCTTCATCAGGTACGCTCAAAATCGAAAGATTGGAAAGCCAAATAATTTAAAAGTGTTTTGTAACAATAAGAACAAAAGAATAAAGGGCCTAAACAGGATAGCAAAAAAAAAAAAAAAAACAACAACAAAAAACAAATAAACAACAACAACAAAAAACGGCCAAGGTTCTCACTTGAAATTATACTAATAAAAACGTAGATATCAAATCTAGTGCCCAGGGCACGTTTCTGCCATAATCTTCACCAGGTACGCTCGGAATCGACAGATTGGAAAGCCAAGTAAATTAACAGTGTCTGGGAGCAATAAACAGAATAGACAACAAACGGCTATGGTCACCTATGCCTGGGGGATGTTAATAGTTAGGTTGAGACATTTTGCACCTATATCCTGACTGTCAGACGTATTGTTAGAAGAAAATCCTGGACACACTTTACCAACTGACTAATAAAACACACGGCTTTGTTCAGATGTCTACAAACTTAGTATTTGAGGTGGGTAATGGTGCTCAAACCCATATGTTGTGTTAAGTTTGTGTGGAGAAGACAGCGGTTTTAGCCAATCTGCCACCCAGGCCCCTCACATGTATTAAAAGATACAGGCTTCATTATTTTCAATTTCCTGAAAATTAATATTAAAGCACAAAGTATTTTTTTTCATTCATTTCCGTAGCCAATGATAGAACCGTATGATGTTCAGGTGATTATCATGTTTAAATACGATTACGTGAATATGCTTTTTTCGCATCACTTGCTACATATCATTATTCCATACGTAATAAGGCTTTGTGGCTGTGATTGTGTGGTAGTTGGATTTACAACGACCTATGCAATCAGTGCCTATCACCACTAATGTTGTGAGTTTGAATCTCGGTCAGGGCGAGGTGTAAAACATTATGTGATAAAGTTTGTCAGTGACTTGCGACAGATCGGTGGTTTTCGCCGGGTCCTCCGGTTTCCTCCACTATTAAAACTAACCACCACGATATAACTGAAATATTGTTGAAAGTGGTGTTAAACACCATCAAGCAAACAGACAAGCGTAATAAGGCTTTATTGTACATGTATTATTTAAAAGTTTATAAAATATATTTTACTCGTTTTTACTGAAGGATAAGTGTGGATGATCTCTTCGATTCTTATTATGTCATCTTTTTTGTTGCATTTTTCAAGTGATTTTTCCAACAACAGACTCTACACGATACCAATGAATGGAACTTTTAATAACTTGTCTTTATCATACGAGTTGAATCTACGAAACAACAGAATTTCTAGAGTACTACCAGAAGCATTTAAAAACTTAAGATGTTATTGGTTGTAAGTATTGTTTTATTTATTTTCGTAATCAAGTGATACCATCTATTATTCTTATTATAACGACCATTTTTAATGATGAATTTCCTACCTATGAGACTGATGGTAAATTTTCTATACGTATACAGGAAATGACAGAGAATTGGGTATCGGAAGTAAAAATTTATCATGCGCAGAATATATGTCACAATAGGGATGTTCGCTGTGATGTCACAGGCTTGAGAATTTACCTGTGTGGTTGGCAGGAAATCAAAAATTTCGCTTGTCTTTCAATGAAGGCTCAACTTTAAATTGCCATTATTATTTTGTTATTTACGATAATTTAATAATTCTTTCAGAAATGAAAATTATATAGCAATAATTAATTCACATCGAAGGTTTGATAAAAATATTCAGAATAAAAAGATTGGAAATTCAATCTTGTTTTATTTAGTTTTGAAGCGTAAAAATGCATTATTTCATATTAGAATTATGAATTTATCATATCAAAATAAAAAAATGTAAACTGACAGAACAAATATGAATTTTCTTAAGTCTCTAAAACAATTAACAGAACCAAAATTGGTTTGGAAATAAAAAAGTTATAAAAGTTTAAAAATTGGTTACTTTCCTGTCAATTACGTTATTGTTTTACTGCCAACCAATTATTTGTTTAATGACATGCAAATTAGTGAATATGACATCACTAATGAGATTGGCGAACATTCCTATATAAGACGACAAAATAAATAAATGAATAAATAAATAAATAAATAAATAAAGTTTAATATCGATACGCAATAACTAATTTGATAACTATTATCCTATTATGGACTTCTCACAAGGGAACTGTTCTCCTATAGTGTTGTCTGGGTAGGCATAATGCCCAAGCCGGTAGACGAGGGCACTATACTTTCCAAGACAACACTATAGGAGAACGGTTCCCGAGGGAGAAGTACATAAGAAATTTAGTACATATTACATGTCTAATGGCTAAGAAATTGCAACTAATGAGCTTTTAGAATAATAATCTTCACTGCTGGCTCTGACATTCACATAAAAGTCTTGTAAAATGTCATTGAGTAGTATACAACAATATCTATTGTGCCTATCTCCCCGTCATAATTTTTTTCCAACATGAAGTCCGAGATAAAATGTAAAGACAAAAGCGGCCACCAAATATGCAATTTGGTGGCCGCTTTTGTCCTTACATTTTATTGTATTGTTGCAATGTGAATTCGTCGGCATCCTTGCTGCCGAATCTGGCAGCCATGTCAGCAATGTGAACAATGACGTAATCAACTGTTAATCGTATCGCCGTGCATATCAAGGGAAGTAACTTTTATTGAAAATTCATCACGTAAATTCGCGGAAAATTTGGTATAGTCCCGCGGGAAGAATGGTTGTTTTAGTATAGTGCCCGTTGTGAGTATAGTCTCCCGTAGTCAAGAGATGAACTATACTTTTGAAATATAGTGCCTAGCTAACAACCAATGAAAATTTACTATTTCTATATGTTATGTACCAAACTGTAATACATTCCTCCAAAATTGGAGCATCTCTTATAAGAAGACAAATTTATTAAAAGTCAGAATACAATAAACTATGAGCTCTGTTGAACTTTTCAAACTAAAATAAAATAGATAAAGAAAATAAAATCATGCATGAGAAACACATAATTGAGACATAGTAGCTACAAGACACTATAATTACGCATTTCGCTCTTGTAAATGCTCCTTTTAAATGTTACACTTATATATCATTAGTACAAGAATAATTAAATATTTCATATTTCGACAAAAGATAATCACCACTCTATATCGCTTTTCCACGTATTTCTGTTCTACATTTAGACAATTCATATACCCGTTCGATAATATTCCATCATGGATAAGATCAAACATTTCATATTCAGGTGGTTAATACAACAGAAAGGTTCAATATTTTGTGTGCTGCAAGAGATGATACAATGGACACTAAAACTATTCTGTGAAAATGGATCTAGAGCTAGTTTTGAGCCCTTCCAGATCGTTCTTCTAGCAGGATACGACAACTTAGACAGTAGTGTGTTCTGTTTGTTCCTGAGACCCTTCGCTAAAACCTGCCTGTGACTTGGCAACAGCTTGTCATCTTTCCGCTCTAGTCCATTATTGCATAGTCATGTTTCACAACAAGGACAACCACATCGATGGCGTAATGGTTAACGTGCTCGCCTCCGGTCGGGTCAAACCAAAGAATATGAAATTGATATTTGTTGCTTCTCCGCTAAGCACGCAACGTTAAGGAGAAAGAGCAAATACTGGTTGGCTCAGAATCAGAATAATATATCCGAGTGGAGCGACATATCTACTCACGAACTGTTGTTTCAGTGAGCTAGCACTATAAAAATCAAACTCAGCGTGTTGGTCTAGAACAAAGCGGACCTCATCATCTTCTCATTAAAAATTAACTTGTTTTCGCCATGATATAGTTGAAAAATTACTGAATTGGCGTTAAACAACAATCACTCATTCACCCACTCACAACAAGGGCAAAAATATATTTATTATAGAAGTCGGATGGCGCCTAGCGTTGGTCGAAGTATTTACAACGGCAGCCATTTTCAACAGTGTTTGCAATGTTTAACATGTTCTATATATCTCACGGTATTTACAGTGACAATATTTACTTGTGTCCTGGTCAGTTATTGTATGTTGTATTCTCCATTTCTGAATTTAAGCTTTCAATATCAGTTGAAAACAATATTTAAAATGGAAATCAATATCAATATTAATAGGTTTGAACATAGTATGCATCTATATAAATTTATTTCGTTTTGCAAAAGTTACGCTGAATTTTCATAACATAACACAAGCATTAGATATTTGCGAGTCTATCTTTGTAAAAAGACGCATAGACTAAGTAATTAGTGTGAGGTCAGAGAAATTTGGCTATGGCCACACAATTGTATCGCGAATGATTCATTTATTTTTCTTTGTAGGTATTTACAAGACAATAGGATTTCAACAATAGAATCTGGTGCGTTTCAAAGCGTTACTGTAAGCAATGCCTTGGATCTTTCTCAAAATAAACTCAGAATTATAGAGTCAAACGCATTTAACTCTATATCTGTGTTGTCATTTTCATTTCTAAATAATCTACTTGGCGATATACAACCATACGCCTTTAATGGGATAACAGGATGTGAATACTTTTACATGAGAAACATGGACATAGGAACAGTAACGTCACACTCCTTTACCAACTTTACCTGTATATATGTGTACCTTGAGTCATCTGGTATAAGCAAAATTGAACAAGCGGCTTTTACCAATTTCAGAGCAACGAACTATTTGTAAGTAAAATTTTATATTTTTAGTCATCGGTATCTTTTCTTGGTAATGCATTTAGCGATGACTACAGATAATCACAATCCTATGGATACATATATTAGTATTAATGAAACAATATATCGAAGCAACATGAACAACATCTCATCCCTCCTCCCATCCGAAAATCCAACACAAGATCAAATTACATGCAATTGATTTGGATTTGGATTTATTGTGTTAAACACCACTTTCAGCAATTTTTCAGATATATCATGGCGACCAGTTTTAGTGGTGGAAGAAGCCGTAGTACCTGGAGAGAATCACCGGCCATGGGCAAGCAACTGGTAAACTTTATCACTTGCAGCTGCGACGTCGAGTGTACCCTTTTTTGTAATTTACAAAGCCGGGCGTGAACCCAGGCCGTATTGGTGATAGGCATATATGAGTTGTTAAGTAATCTAACTACCTAACTCATTGAGCCATCTAGGCCCCTACATGCAATTGAAGTGTGATGACATGTAAATGAAACATAATCGTACATGTACAATCTTAAAGATACATTCGAGGACACAGCAGGAATTACACACTAAAAATACATGTATGTTTTTTTTTATATATTATACTAATACAATACAGTATGCTCGAGGTTAAGGAGTTATGGCTTTGAGCCACATGAGATATTGATTGATGTTATCACCACGCACGTGACAAAAAAAGTCATTGACAAACTTTATCATATGAAGGGTTATCGAAGTTCTGCCACTGATAGGTGTACTCGATATGTGATAAAGTTAGTCAGAGAAAGGTCGGTAGTGTTCACAGGTTTGTTTGTTTTTTGTTGTTGATTATTTCTATTGATCTTTCTTCCTGATTTTTAACATTTTAAAAATCATTGGTAATTTCTTAAAATGTACCCAATGATCTAAATGTAATATAATAATATAATTTCTTAATTTGTTTGTTTACTGTAAAACAAAATGAAATGCTTATATTAATATAACGCAGATATTTTTGTAGATATCTGCAAAATAACAATATAATGTCACTGTCCACAACAATGTTCGGTGGATCTTCGTATGTTGATCGTCTGATGCTATCAAACAACAATATGAAGAATATTGCATCAGCTGCCTTCCACAATGTCAGTATAAACTATTTACACTTGGAAAACAACGAACTAACAGTTTTTCCCGTCGCTGTTAACCAAATACAGCCAAAGGAAATGTAAGTTGTTAATACGACCTTTCAGTGAGTTTGGCAGTCAAATTCGCTTTGTAAAATTAAATTACGAGTGGATTATTTTCTAAATTATTAGTTTACAAATTTTATCGTAATATACCAGCGTCTTAGGGTCTTGTGACATTAGACTTCTTGGTTCAATATAGGGATAGGGTTATGGTGTTTAATGCCTCTTTCAACAATATTTCAGTTATATCGTGGTGGTTAGTTTTATTTGTGGAGGAAACCGGAGTACAGAGAGAAAACCACCGAACTGCCGCAAGTCACTGACAAACTTTATTCCATGAGCGGAATTCGAGCTCAAACTTAAGTGTCTTCACATTTTAAGTTCTGTGTAGTCATGTCTGCTGCATTCTTTACCTAAAACCCATGGTCGATTCCTCTTGATTCTCATTTGTTATGTAGGAGGTTCATGTTTTATTTATGTTGTTCGTATTTAATTTACGTTTACTTGCGTCCAACACAATTTCGATGTCAGATGATGTATGTTCGTGCCATTTAAGAGTACCACGACGGGTGTCACATGTGGAACAGGAACTGCTAACCCTTCCGGAGCACCTGAGTTCACCATCTGTTTTGTAGTGGAATTCCTGTTGATCGATCTTTATCTTTCTGTGTAATGTTTTGTAGATCGTTGTGTGTCCATTTTCCTTTGGTCATTGTTTTGTCTGTCCTTCGATTTACGACTTCTGATTACCATTTTTGTATCTTCAACTTTTCTTTAGGCACCAATTGTAAATCCAACAACCATAAGATCACGAGGGCTCATTGTTCGATATAATAAAATAATATGATTTCGACATTAATGAAAAGCCACAGAACATTATTTCTTCATGATTTTTGCATTACTACTTTAAGAATATACAATTACGGGGGTCTGTCTGATATATGGGATGAAACAAACTATTTTCAAAGAGTTTTCAAGAGCTTACATAATTTTCACTTGAGTGTCACCTTGCTTGAACCCAGTCTGTGGTGCTATGATTCAGTTATGGGCTTATTGTGGTTGTGATGGCACAATTATTAATTAAGGCAATCATTCTTCATTAGTTGACCAGACTTATTTATGAAATGCAATGTCATGTTTTAATATATGATTGAAGTGCTGAAGATTACTGTATGCACATGGAACATTAAAGCTACTATTACCAATAGAGAGTTGCACGCTACTGATATACAGTCAAACTTGACTTAAGAGACCACCTTTGGGACACAGAAAAAATGGCCTTATAAGACAAGTGACCTCTTAAAAGAGATTCACGTTATATGAATGTTCTTTGACATTCTAATACAGGTGACGGCTTAATAGAGGTGACCACACGGGAACGTTTAACTGTAGTTTACGTATACTGAGTTAATGTTTCTCTTCTTTTTATAGATACATAAACAACAATCAGATAACAGGAATACCTACAGGATCTTTCAATGGACAAACACGGCTACAAACGTTAAATATGTACAGTAACAATTTGACTCAAATATCATCGGGCATTTTTAATCAAGCAAACAACCTTCTGTACTTGTAAGTAATACATAATTCAGTGAATATTATGTTAAAATTAATTATGAATGATGAGAAAAAAAACCTTTTATATGTTGAAAGACAGATTTTGTAGCTAATTATGAACAGTGCGTAATAAACATTTTTATATTAGAGAGAAATATAATTAACACGGACGAGGTATACTTTCTTTTATACAATAGCTTAATTTCAAGATCCAGATGACAACTATTTATATTTAATTACTTCATATTGTCTACAGAATACGAGCATTTCTTATTATATTGAAATATGAAGACTTTCAACGACTCGTAATTATTGAAGAGATAGACGTTATTGGAGATCAGAATGTTGATATGTATCGTAAATGCAGGAATTTGCAAGCTATATCTTGAATAAAAGTTAGACAAATCTGAAGGGGCAATCAAGAATGGACAATCCATAGAAACTGACAACATAGGATGCACAAACCACAAGACAAAAAAAAACAAAAAAACAAACAAACAAAAAACAAAAACAAAACACACACAAAAAAACAAAAAACAAAAAAACAAAAAAACAAAAAACAAAAAAACAACAACACAACACAATATGTGTTAGACACCAGAATACCAGACTTATTGGGAGGAAGGAAACTCCAAACAGATATAATGAAATCAACATTGATACCCTCGGCCTTTGGTATGTGAGGAGTTATTAAAATGGGCTTCTAGTATATTTAGATATGTTGCTGCATTAAGCTTGTGTTATTAACACTATTTTCAGAGATTTACATAACAATCAGATACAGTTAATCGACGATGGCTCATTTGACGGGTTATCTTCACTACGGACATTAAATCTTGAACAAAATATTATTCCATACTTCCCACCAGTTTCTTTGCCTGCATTACAAACGTTAAACTTGGCAGATAATAGAATAGAAGCTTTAGGTGGATTTAGCTTTGGAAAGAACTTAAAAGACATGTAGGTTTATTCATTATATTAAGTTATCTAATAATACGATACTTAAAAGATACCAAAGGGATAATCAGAAACCGTAAATCGATGGACAGACAATATAATGGCCGAAAAGGGAAAATAGACAAACAATGGACGACATACACTGCACAGAAAGCTAATGATTGAGCAGCACGAATCCCCACAAAAAATATGGGGGTGAATCAATTCCACCTCCACTGGTACTACCTGTCTTGTTACTCGATATGTGAAATATCCAGCGATGGGTTATATATTAGGTGATAAATCATGAATGAGAAAGATAAACTGAATTCCGTCTACAACAAATGAAATATATCATCTGTGACATTCCGTAGCGATTATCTAAGTCATGACAACCTCTACTCTACCACTAGGAACTCTTGTTCCAGTAGCTACTTGGTAGGAGTTTGGGTTTTGGTGATGGGTGTTTGAAATCACTTTCAACACTATTGCAGCTTTATTGTGGTGAAGGGTTAGAGTTTTTATGTTTAACTATAGCACATAATGTTATATCGAGTACACTTCGCTGTAAGTAATTTCAAAATTAATAGTTAATTGGTGTTCAAAAGGTAAGATGTAGCTATCTCGTACATAGCAACCATATAGTCAAGTGCAAAACGAAGCGTAATGTTTTCATCCACAAACAGAGACAGAAACATTGAAATTTTTAACACGCCAGGAACTAACTGACAAAATGAAACCTGGGTAATAACAAATCTACACTTGGAAACGTCTTTGTATCCGTTTCTACCCGGGACGCACGGTTCGTGTTCACTGTTAATGCAATAGCTTTTTGAAGAAAAAAAACTCGTATAGCAAATTCGAGAAACATGCCCTTGATCAAAATATTCAGTATTTTTTAAATATAATTTCATCGGTGTGTATCTACTATTATTTCAGAATAGTTTTATTTCAGATATTTGCACGATAATGCTCTTGGGTGTGAATGTACAACAGTAAATAGTTTATATGGTGTACAGAAAGTGCTGTCATCTAACACAAAGTGCTCAAGTCCGAACGCTTTGATTGGTGTCTTATTTGCCCTAGCGCAATCGGGGAATCCCAAGCATTTTAGTAAAATGAAAAAGTCGCTTTTTCAATGCAGTAAGTTAGTTAACTAACCTCTGATAAGTCAAAAGATAAATAATCTTAAGTTAATAATATTTGGAAGCAAGTAAATCAAAAGGCCTAAACAGGATAGTCAAGAAGAGTTTGGAGATTCCAAAGGGAAATCAGAATCCATAAATTGATGCAGGACAGACAACTCAATGGACAAAAAAAAAGGACAAAAGGACGATCTACAAAACATACACATAAAGCCTAAGATCGATTAACACGAACCCCACTGAAAACTGGGGGTGAATTATAGTGCTACGGAAGATTAAGCAGTTCCTATTCCACTAGTGGCATCGGTCGTGTCAATCTAGTTACAAACCAGGTGATAAGTCATGAATGAGGAATGGACCAAAAGGTGTTTACCACAAGTGGAACATATTCTTTTCTTTAAGATATTGTCTCTACCTATGTTTTGAATATAATCATTCTGTGTTTATTTATCTCTATGCATGTTATATACACATTATATCATTTCATTGCGCATACTGATATATATAGTAAATAATTGTATTTGGGAACAGACTTCATAAGTTGGTAAAATCTTGTGTCTGATCCCTATTTGTTATATTTAGCAAATAAAAATATGTTTAAGCTAAACTAACATATCCGTATTTGTGACACAGATATAACCAAGTCAAAATCTGCTAAGATCACCCATATCTGATGAAGGATAATATTAGTTTTAATAGATTAAATTATATAGGAACTGTACATTACAGGCATCAATACATACAATAAACTGGGAGCCGACTGTTGGGTGGATGGTACCATAGTGGGCTACTAATCCACCAGCAGAGATATCGACACCATGAATGTAATTAAAGAAAATAAATATCTAATTTGTTACGAGAGTTGATCCATCATTTGTGGTTTCTTTTTCCAATTAGAGACTATCCGATATATTTTAAAAATAAAAGTGTGTTAGCATCTCCGTTTAAATAAACGTAAGAGAATACTGAAGGGGCAATCAAAAAAGGACAATCCAGAGAAACTGGCAACAAGAAAAAGAAAACAAAAAAAACACAACACAATATGTGTTGGACACCGGTATATGCAAGCAAGCACAAATAACGTAAATATGTATGCATTCTTATAATTTCAAAAGGTGGAAAAAACATGACAGGAGCAGCCATATCCACCACAAACATGACTCTGACATGGAAAAGCCCATCCTTGATTTACTTTGTTTCTGGAAATCTAAGTGATCCGGCTTATAAAGCTGCACACAAAGTCACCAACAGTATCGAATCGTGGTAATGTTTAAATTACACACAAATTTATTTCTTGAACGAATTAAAGTTATAAAAGTAAAGAATAAACATTTAATACAATCAAATATTCGATTTCAAATCAATCAGAATTTTAAACAAACATTGGGTTTGTTTAATTTGCACTAAATTGGTGGTGTCATAATTGTGAACATTGAATCGTAACATCTTCAGCAAAAAGGTCAAAATGATATATAAATTGAAGATTAGAAATGATCACCAAATCATATTTTATGTTTAATAGAATTGAAACTTTTTATAATCTCGATTTATGTCATTCTGTTAAGAACACCAATAAAATCTAGCTGCTTTAAATTGATCATTCACAAATTACAAAAGTGTCTAGAAATATTTCACACTTATATTAAATGCTATAGGGGCTGTTGTGGTCGTGATTGCATGGTAGTTGGATTTCCAACTAACTGTGCAATCAGTGCCTATTACCACTAAAGTCGTGAGTTCGAATCCCGCTCATGGTGAGAGGTACTCAATACAACATTATGTGATAAAGTTTATCACTGACTTGTGTCAGATCGGTGGTTTTCTCCGGATACTCTGGTTTCCTCCACCAATAAAATTGACCGCCAAGATATAACTGAAATATAGTTGAAAGTGGCATTAAACACCATAACCATAAAAATAACCCATAAATGTTATACTCATCTCATTAAAACAATTCTTTTAATAACGTGAAGGTTCAAATTTGAAATATTGCAAGAAATATGAATTTCAACCAACCAACAACAACTAAATTAGATATGTATGTTTTTATCACAAAATCATCAATTTTCAACAATATAATTATTGAAATCTTCTAAATAATAATGAAATATTTCCTTTATAAATAACTTGCATGTAACAATAACTGTGATACTTATATTTAAGGACATACCATATCACATGTACAAGCACAACAACTTCCACGATGTCAAAGGTCATCACAGTGACAACAGAAATGCCCGACTGTAGCAATAATGTTACTACAACAAATTCGTCCATTCTTCTAAATGACAGATGTGTAAATTTTACCACGAGTCATTCCACTTCCGTTTCATTCACTGATGTAGATGGGCTCCAGCCTTTAACATTGTATGAGTGCGTTATTCAGCTGACAGTCAATAACTACACCAGTGCTAAAAGTATTCCAACATCTATTTATACACCTGCTCCTACAGGTATGAACTACTTACATCATTTATATATACTTATATACTAGATATTTTAGATTTTTAGTGTTTAATGCCACTTTCAACAATATTTCAGCTATATCATGGTGACCAGTTTTAGTGGTGGAGGAAGATGGAGTACCCGGAGAGAAAGCAACTTATAAACTTTATCACTTGCGGCTGCGAGTCGAGTGCACACTTTTTTTTGTAATTTGCAAAGCCGGACGCGAACCCATGCTGTATTGGTGATAGGATTGTATGAGTTGTTAGATTCAACGACCCAACTCATTGAGCCATCTATTCTTTGATGTTAATTTAAATATATAATATCTGAAGATATCATATTATTTATAGCATAATGAAACACTAAAAAATAGCACTGTCAGAACAGATTCAAAATCCAAGTCAAAATCAATACCTCTAAAACACAAAAACATGATTTGTGAAATAATTTGTGAAATAAAGGAAATATATTAAATATTTTATATCATTTGTTATATTTGTTAAATCTTGTTAATGTAAAATAATTTCGTGTCGAGCACCTGTGAAGAAAATAGCATCAACTTAAGTTTGTGTCTAAATTGTGGTATCTTCGTTGTTATTTATTTTATTTCCATGCATTACTCATAAATAATATTTTACTATATAGTATTGTTGAAAACGAAAAGAAGAATATTCATGATAATTGTGTTCCTACGACCAATTGTGTTTCACTCGTAACCAGAATATCAAAGATACATGTATGTACTAAAACATTTCCGTGTTGACAAAATGAAACACTAAAATATACCCCTGTTGGAACAATTCCAAAATCCAATAGAAAAAACGTAAAAACACTAGCAAAACCGATATTCCTAACACACAAATAAAAGATGAAAAACGATATCATTTGATAATTGTAATACTATTTGCAGCTGAGGTCAACAACAATACGGACTCCAGCAACACGACAGACTCCAACAACAAGACAATCGGGCTACACGATTTCAATATTCCTGTAACGTTTTACGACTTCAGTGTTGGTCATGATGATTTTAGCTCACTCAGTGGTATATTACCTACAAGTCCATACTATGTAGTTAGCCCCCTTGGATCGTGGTTGGCTGTGTCTAACAATACTAAGACAGCTAGTGTTTCTGACTGGTTCAGATCAACTGGCACCAATACTAAATTGAACGGAGGAATATTACTGTCATACGTAGCTAACATTACAACATCCAAAGTTTTCAGGTATATACAGTGTGTTATTTGTTATCCAGGAAATGTGAATACAAAATATTATACAATATACTCCAAAATCTAATCGGGAAATCGTAGAAGCAGAGACAAAGTCGACACACTTGTTACACATATACCTGACGGTTAATCTCCTGGCTTGTTGAGGCATTTTAAATTTGAAAAAGTGTTGAGCTTTGGGGTCAAACTAGTTTTATGCACCCAAACCTCCCCTCATACTCACATTTTGAATAAATTAATATAAATATTGTTTTTTTTTCACCCATTTCTCATCTATTATAATTCGTTTCTGAGCTAGCACAGAAATACAAAATACATGTAACGGTTTACCCAGTAAACAAACCTTCTTTAATTAGATTTACAGATACAACGAATATAATCATAGAAAATCTGATTTACAAGTACAATGTTACATTAGGTTCGTTAAGCTAGGTGCAAAGTTATCCCTCTTCTAGAATAGCAATTAACACGCTAAAACCACAGGATTACCACACAATGTCATTAATTGTTTTTGTCTGTCAATTTGATGTATTTTCCATATATTTTTGTCATGAATAAAAGTCTTGTATTTTAATCATGGATCACATCAATAGGAGCAGAAAAGCTAAATTTATATTAATATGAAATAAGCAAAGTGTTCTCTGGACTATAATAAGTTTAAATAATGATGATATACACTATATATTACCACAACAAGACAATACAATAAAATACAAAGAATACCACACAGTCAGAACAGTTCCAAAATCTAATAGAAAAATTGTAAAAAGATGCTAATTCGGTACCCTTAATGCACATATATATGCCAGCTGACTTTCCCTGTTTGATGGCAGAGCTACGCTAGTTTTTTTTTTAATTCATGATATTTTTTTATTGAAATCTGTACATTTGTTAGTTAGAAAAACATTCTGTACCTTATCCCGGCCTCATTAATGTTAGTAAAAACGTTACAGTTATTAGTATTTGTTAGTAAATGTAATATATATATAAGATAATACTATTTTTAAGTCTGACTAGATACATATGACAAGACAGTACCCTTGAATCTGTACGATCAGATAATAGATGATCATATTATACAGTATATGTCCCTTGAATCTGTACAATCAGATAATAGATGATCATATTATACAGTATATGTCCCTTGAATCTGTACGATCAGATAATAGATGATCATATTATACAGTATATGTCCCTTGAATCTGTACAATCAGATAATAGATGATCATATTATACAGTATATTTATCAATGTAGTTTCTAACAAAAATACAGATTTTCAATTATACATTTTTTGGGGGCTGAATTTAATAATAATTTTATGTTTTAAGGAGATGAGAAATATAGTTTTTTTTTGTGGCCCCATCTGAAACATCGTAGTTTGTTGAAACGACACAAACTTCCAACGGAATGTGCCCACGTTAAATGGTAGACATATTGCTATTTATAGCAACAAGCAATAGCCATCAATATGAAATTCTAATAGTAATAAAACAATATCACAAATATGTGTAATTTTGTAACTGTATGGCCAATTACAACTTATATGTTTTATTTGTGTAAATTGAAATATTCCAGATATTATTCTGATTCGTATTTTCCAATTGATGAGTCTGGTTTTGGCACCGAAGGTCAGACTGACTGCATGGGAACCCTGCATAACTTTGCGTAAGTAATTGCATAATATACTAATATATATATATATATATATATACCGGATATTTTGCAGGTTGCTCTTGGTTTTGTGGTTTGCCTTGTGAACGACATTATTCAAGCACTCCAACATTTATAGATTTTTTAATTTAGTACAAAATATATTTCAAACGCCAACTATTTTCATATATGCAAAATTCCGGAAACTTGCATCATAATAATAAAATGAAAGGAATAAAATGATAATAGAAATCCAAACAGAAATTATACAAAATGGTTCCCCTCTTTGGAATATGGAAATATGAACTTATTGTAGTAAATCTTATGTCATATGGCTTGAAATTTTGATTTTACATTTCCATGTAACCATATTTCCCCAAGCAATTGACTAGTACTCCATCTTCACGTTGGTATAAACATATTTATTCATGATAAACTGGTATAATGTTATAATACACACAAATTTTGTTTTAACATGACAGGATTCGGAAACAGGCTAATCTTATACTAATCCGTCTCCTAAATTGCACTATAAAAACAAATAAATAACACAACCAAACGTAGGAGATTTGCATTGTTTTATATCTCTAAATAGATACAAATGTATCTCTGTATACTATACTGTATATTACCATAAAATATTTTGATATAAAGTGTTGGACAGAAATAATTTGTATATATTTGTAGTTTTACAACAGCACTTAGAAGTGGATTCACTTTCAAGGGTTCCGAATCCATCACTCTTGGAGGAGGCGAGGAAATTTGGCTGTTTATAAACAAGATACTAGTCATTGAAATTATAGCAGATAGGCAGTCGAATACTACATCTTGTCAAAAGCTGGATCTTTCGGCAGTGGCAACAGCAGGTAATACCATTTGATACATTCAATGGACATAAGTATTCTCCACCCTCGATTTTACGCTATATATTTCATATAAAACCACATTAAAAAAAAAAATATTGTGAAGTCATTTCTAAACGGATTTTGATTATTTTTGCACCAGAAGAAGCAGAAATATATAGAGATAATTTGTTTATTTTAGCACGATTTTCCGTCAGATTGCCTTTATTTTCTTATGATTTAAAGACAATTTTTTTTTTATGTAAAATTTGCTATATATTTAACCAAAATAAAATCGGAAAAGTCAACATCTGTGTTTAAATCACCAGAAAACATAAACCATGCAGACAAAAAATTACCATCAGATAAACAAATAAAATTCAAAGAATTCTGCATGTCTTGAAATAAATTTCATAAAAATCTGTCTAGAGATAGCTTTAAAATATATTTTTTTTTTAAATGTGGTTTTGTATGAAATATATAGTAAAAAATCGAGGATGGAGAATACTTATGTCCATGTACTGTAGTTTTAGCTTCGAGCAACAGTAATATGAGTGGCCTTTAATACCAAACAGATGGGTTAGCAACTAAAATATCAAACATGGAAAGCATCTGAGACTACAAACAACAAATGTTATCGACGAAATGGTAGCGATAAACATTAAAGTTACCGATATGAATTTAAGTTTCCAGACCCACATTTGTATTTTATGGTGGTGGCCAGTCCTAACTATTTGGACAAACAAATTTTAATACCGAATATAGAAGACAAGAAAAGTCTAACCTATTACTAATCCGAGCTCGAGCTATCTAATATGAGTGAAAATACCTGCACATTGATACAAGGAAATGACATATTTAAAGATTTGCATCAAAGTGCTACGAATGGTGTAGTGATACGACAAATTTAGAGATGGAATTTTGCACCTAAACGGTTGTATCGTAACGGTCAGTTTATTGGTGGAGAAAACAAGAGTACAAAGATAAAGTTGCTGACAAATTAATGGTATCACATAAGGTTATGCCGAATACCACTCGCTAACTTGAAGACGTGTATCACAATATCTGATTATAATTTTTTTTAAATACTTCCATCTAGGCAATAATTGGTCATCAAGATAAATTCTGAATTACAGGTGGAAGTTATGTCACCCCTGAAGCTGGAATTAATTTAAATGGTGATTGTGTTGGCTTGCATCTATTATCAGAACCAACTGCCTTCTTGGAACTAGAGGTAAGGATACGTTTAATAAATATCAGGACATTTCACCAACGAAATTAACACAGAAAAGGTACAATGCTAAATTTCTATTTTTATTTGGAAACCATTCAGTTTTGAAACCATGTCTTCGGTAATGTACATAGTTATTGCTGTGTAAAGAAATATGCTTTTGACAAGTTAAAACAGAAGAATACTCCTTGGAAAGTAGGAGAATGGTAAGGCCGGATTTCAATTCACGACTTTAATTGGTGATAGGTATCCATTACATAGGTAGATGTAAATCCAATTTCCATACAATCATAGGTAGAATAGAGTTTTTCCATTGAATGTTTCTTCTCTGTAGATTTCTAGATTATTTACATTATGCTAAGAATGAAATGTCTGTTCCAAAACGTAACTATTTGATTGATAATGATTAATAATTTGAAACATAAATTAATTAACCAATGTAAACAATTTAATTAGCCATGTTTATTTTATGTTTTTTTTTCAGGATTGATCTCAATTTTTTTTTGGTTCATGAAGAAATAAACTCAAAAATGTGGTACCACTGTGTAACCCGCATTACGCAAGGGTGTGTACCACATTTTTGAGTTTATTTCGAATGAACCGAACAAAAAATTGTTATCAATCCTTATAAATTAATTCCTAATTATTTTTTTTCTTGTCCTAAAAATATTTTGACGGATAATAATTGCTTTAAAAGAATTAAAATAAAAAAAAATTCCCAATTGAAACCCCAACATGTGACTTCCGGTTAAAAATTTTGTTTATGGAAAATAACATCAATTTTTTTATCCAATCAAAATCTCTTAAACACATCAAATTAATTTATAACTTAATACTAACAATTGTTTCTTGACTATATTTGTAGATAGGAACATCGTATTTGTTTGAGATTTTCCACACAGAGAGGCGCACATGTACCTCAGAACTTCTCATACAGCTGGATGGTGTATCTTTGACTACTAATGATAATGTCTCAAAACCTTTTGATTACAATCTAATGGTAGATGAAGATCTTCACATCAATGGGTTTGTAGGATCCTTCAATGTGTGGGATATGTTTGCATCAGGACCCTTCATTGTTACCATTGTTTCAGGTTAGTGCATGGCTCAGTAAAATATATATAGTACAAGTTCACGAAGAGCTTGAAGATACCAAACGTGTAATCAAAATCCGTAAATTGAAGAAGAACAGCTAACACAATGGTAAACAAGGACAAAAGGAGAAACAACGATCTACAAAACATACACATGAAACTGATTAAAGATCCAGTAATGTTATTTTGATATTTTTATCAAATTTCAACAGCATCAGCAGTTTCACTACTCACACAAATAGAGAACCGTTAGATTTTAAGTTATATCCTTTCATGGCATACAAACAGGTTTACTTTTTAATGAGGGCTTCAGTGTGTGAGATATATAACTTCTGTCACTTACAGAGTAAACTTGTCATCGACAGTGACCTATGTTAGAAGGAGCACATATTTTTTCCGCTTTGATAAAAGAACTAATCGCATGACATGTTGGTGTATTGGTACTTGCATTATATTGCATGGAATCGAACCTGTTCATAACACCATTTTTGAAATGTTTATTATTAATGCCCCTTTTCTAAAATTTACTTAAAAGGAAGGGGTGTACTAGTAATATATTAGATTTATTTTCATAGGAAATGAAGCTGGACATTTTACTTTCAACAATGATACAGCTGACAGTAGGACGGACACAACAACTCTTTCACCACCTGTCCATGAACTAACTTATGTCACTGGAACTAACATATCATATGTTGGTATGGAATATTTATATATGTTTCTTATAATCAATGTACAAAGATATGAAATATATGCAAAAAGCAATTACATGTGAAAGCAAGACGTGCAGTCGTAATGAACGATTAGGATATATCTTATTGTCTACTTTTCCGACAGATTTCCAAAGACATAGAATAAAGTCAGTCGACACCAAGGCATACTCAAAAGTAAACAAAATCACAAAACCATGATAAAGAATATAAAAGACACGGACAAATACAATTTAAAAATACTGAACACATAACAAATAAAAGGGGCAATACGAACACAAACCATGAATCAGGGTGAACTTTACTAAAGATGTTGGTGTATTTTTTGGGTTGTCAAGTTTGTTATCAATACCTGGGCTGGGTTGCACACACCTCAATTCAATTTAAGTCTCAATTAAACCTTAAGTATAAATTAATTCCATGTACATTTCAAGTAATTAGGTTTTAATGGACAGTTCAATTTAAATAACGTTTGTGCAAATCAGTCCAGGTTGCTGTATCAAACAGTCCTTGTAATGACGCTTGCATATGATAGCGATGCAATCTTAGGGTAATTACTTAGCTATTTTGCTATGTGATTTATAAAAAAACATAATGTATACTAATCATTCTGAAAAGGCTACTAGACATTTCTTTTGATTAAAATTATATCTACATTTTACATTCTTCAAACTTCAATTTAACACCATTAAACCAAATTAAAAAAATGTATTCGTTGTTCATTTGTTTGACAAATATTATCAAAGAGTGTTAGGCAAGTGTTAGGCAATTATCAGAAGCATTTTGTTTAATTTATCTACTTACAAAAGGTACATATACAGGAATCGTGATTAAGTTGTATATATGTTTTTGCATTATATTGGAACCAAAATGTTTCACTCTATTAGAGATGGCTGAAGACATAGAACATCTACTAGAGAAGGCTGAAGACATAGAACAATCATTTGTATCTTTATTTTTAGAGTGTGAAAGTTCTGCAATAACAACACCTGAACCTGTTATTCCTGGTTCAGAATCATTCCGTATCACATCAACACATGTCTTAGTGCCATTACAAACAAAACTGGACTATGAAGTGAATGCCTATTATAGTCTGGTGTTACAAGTTGAAGATGAAACAATGGCGCTTACTGGTTCCCTTATTATTCGGGTAGGGTATATGTAATTTTTGTGATAAGTTCACAATGGTTCCTTAGAATATATTGGAGAACATTCTAATTTCAAATGCAAAGACATATAGTGAGTGAGTATGTGACTGTTATTTAACGCCAAGTCAGCAATGTTCAGCTATATCATGGCGAGAACAAGTTACATTTCGATGAGATTATGGTGTCCACTTTTACTATACCGACACGCATAGTTGAATTATAATATTGTTAGTTTACTGAACAAACAGTCCGGTAGTAGACATGTCGCTCCACCTGGACCCATTATCATGATTCATCAGTCTTTTATCATACTCCTTACTGCTGTGTGTTTTAAGTGAGGAATTCGCAATTACCAATTAGTGTTTGCTACTTAACTGAAACAACAATCAGCGGGTAGTCTCCTTAATGCTACGTAGTTAGCAGAGAATCAGCTAATACCAAGTTCATAGTTTTTCGTTTGATCCAACCGGGGATCGAAGCCACAGATGCGCTTACAAGGAAATATATATACCAAAAAATGTTTTCATAGCAACATTGTCATTTATTTGTATTATTTAGGTTTAATCTTCAAACATTTTGGGATCAAGCACAAATGCAACGTTCAATAGAGAAATGAACGTCTGGTGCATGGAATTAGCATAGTTATCTTCGATGCCAATAATCAAAGTTTCCTTTATATCCACTGTTGCATTAACGAATATATTAATTATCCCGCTCGCGGTGAGGTGTTTTCGAAGTCACCTTATGTGATAAAATTTGTCCGTTGCATTAAACATCAATATTTTTTGTAAGAAAGTCTCAACAGTGATGGTCAACAGTTCTTCCAATATCAACAAAGCGAAAGCACTAATTGGTTACCTCAAATAACTATGAACACACACAAAAAAAAAAACATGACACATATAAAGTTGGAAATCCAGGTTCTGTCTTTGGACAGACACAAATATGTGATAGGGTTAAACCGGTTAATTGGAGCCCATCCGTCCCCTAGATGAATAATAATTACATTTAGAAATTATATAATTTTCGAGATGAGTCCCTTGATATCTTCCTACAGATGATAATTGTCCAGAAATATCCAGTGTCTCCTACATTACACCACAGCCATTATCACTGCTTTATTTGTAGATTACCGTCAGAGATGTTAATGATAATTGTCCAGAGATATCCAGTATCTCCTACATTACACCTCAGTCATTATCACTGCTTTATTTGTAGATTACAGTCAGAGATGTTAATGATAATTATTATATGATTGAACTTTGTCTAGTTTCTAATTGGCTGAAATCAACTTGAAAAGTAATGCGTACGTGCGATGTCAACCTCAAATGAGCTAAAATTAGCTCATAGGTAGTGTGGACTGTAATGTCACCCCAATTTGGGCTAAAAATAGAAATATAGATTCCAGAATTCCACGTTCCAATCAAATTTTACGTCTCTCGGCAACATTGGCCAATCAGGGGGCGTCTTTCATCCGGGGTTCCTTGACGTCATTCTCTATCAGAGAATGCTTGTTGACGTCTGTACATAAAAAAAAATAATAAAATGGACAATGAATTGTCGTCTGCACGGTTTGCCACAGTGGACGAGGCTGAATTCAGAAGAATCTTGAAAGAAAAAGATTCCAAAAACACGCGTAGAGCAACAAATGTAGCTGTCAAAATATTCCAGACATATTTAAAAGCTAAAATATACCAGAAACGTTTTTTCCCATGTATAATCATATAATAAAACGATCATTGACTTTGGAATAGGTTGCTACTGGGATTTATCAACCCTCAAAAAGCAATATTCACCTCGCCTTCGGCTCAGTGAATATAACTTTTTTCAGGTTGATAAATCCCTGTAGCAACCTATATCAAAGTCAATAATTGTATATTGTCCAGAGATATCCAGTATCTGCTACATTACACCGCAGCCATTATTACTGCTTGATTTGTAGATTACAGTCAGAGATGTTAATGATAATTGTCCAGAGATATCCAGTGTCTCCTACATTACACCTCAGCCATTATCACTGCTTTATTTGTAGATTAATGTCAGAGATGTTAATGATAATTGTCCAGAGATATCCAGTGTCTCCTACATTACACTTCAGCCATTATTACTGCTTTATTTGTAGATTACCGTCAGAGATGTTAATGATAATTGTCCAGAGATATCCAGTGTCTCCTACATTACACCTCAGCCATTGTTACTGCTTTATTTGTAGATAATGGTCAGAGATGTTAATGATAATTGTCCAGAGATATCCAGTGTCTCCTACATTACCCCTCAGCCATTATCACTGCTTGATTTGTAGATTACCGTCAGAGATGTTAATGATAATTGCCCAGAGATATCCAGTATCTCCTACATTACACCACAGCCATTATTACTGCTTTATTTGTAGATTACCGTCAGAGATGTTAATGATAATTTCCCAGAGATATCCAGTGTCTCCTACATTACACCTCAGCCATTATTACTGCTTTATTTGTATATTACCGTCAGAGATGTTAATGATAATTGTCCAGAGATATCCAGTATCTCCTACATTACACCTCAGCCATTATTACTGCTTTATTTGTAGATTACAGTCGTCAGAGATGTTAATGATAATTGTCCAGAGATATCCAGTGTGTCCTACATATACATTACACCTCAGCCATTATCACTGCTTTATTTGTAGATTACCGTCAGAGATGTTAATGATAATTGTCCAGAGATATCCAGTGTCTCCTACATTACACCTCAGCCATTGTTACAAATAGATCCACTGTTTATCATTAACACGACAGATGTAGACAGTGGTGTTAATGGAGAGGTCGAATTTTATATATCACCAGTGATCATAGAGAAGTAATATTTTAAAATGGATATTTATTCTTTTCAAATAAAGAATTTTTATTTTAAAAGAATGAGTGTGATTTAAAAAAAAAATCATTTGGTTCTCTAAGCTTTGACTTTGAGCGTACATGATGAAGATGTATCCATAAACGCGTCATGCGCACTAAATTAGATATCTACGTTTTTATAATTCTACATAAGATTCGAAGGAATTATTTAATTCAAGATAAAATACATTCTTCTTTATTCTCTCTGTTTAACCTTTGACGGAAATACTTTTTGAATTTTTTTTATCCTAAGATGTATATTAATATTGAGCGTCCCTCGTGAAGGTTATTCCAGAAACGCGTCCGGCGCAGTGAATTGATATCTACGTTTTTATGTTAATATTTTCTGTTAATTTTAAATTCATACTTTTAGACTAGTGGATTCGAATACGTTATTGCATCAGTAAATCTTTATATCCATATATTTTGTTATGCTCTAAATTATCATTATACAAACAAGTATGAAATCTTTTTTGTAGTCCATCTATAAACTACAGTAAGTCTCTAGACCTCAGACATCAAGTTTACAATGGCAGTACAGAATTAACTATTGAGATAGTTTGTATAGATAAAGGAACACCCCCGAGAGGACAAGCTACCAATGTTACCGTCAATATCAGTAATACATGTCTTGTAGACGAGACATTCGGAAGAACTAACTTTAGTTTTACATTGAATATATCAACAGGAGAAATATACCTTAGGATTCCTGGTTACTGGATAATTGATTTCCGTAAGTCTAAATACGATGTATCATGGATTTAAATTTGATACAGTGGAAGATGTCTGAACAGAACATCCCTGGGGCCAATGCGTATGTTCGGAATAGACGGGTATTCGGTTTATGCTAGTTAAATTACATTGAGTCTTTATTTAAAGGTCTGTTTATACACGATTCTGTTTTATTTAGTATTCAGTTTATATATACAGTCAAGCCTGTTTATAAAGGCCACTGAAGGGAACCTGGAAATGTTCCGTTTATGAGCAGTTGTCCTTTATAAAGGTTAACATTATATGCACTATTTATCAATGGCGAAATGAGGCTGTCCTTTATAGACAGTGAGTTGTTATATAATGTTGCTCTGTAAGGCAGGTTTGATTATATATTACCAATAGTCAATAATCTTTCCACTTTTAACTGTTATTTATATGAATTTGAATTTGAATTTTTGGTGTTTAAGCCAGCAGTATTTCAGCTATATCATGGCGACCAGTTTTAGTGGTGGAGGAATCCGGAGTACCCGGAGAGAACCACCGACCCTGGGCAAGCAATTGTTAAACTTTATCACTTGCGGCTGCGAGTCGAGTGCACCTTTTTGTAATTTACAAAGCTGTGCACGAACCCACGCCGTATTGGTGGCAGGCTTGTATGAGCTGTTAGATACAACGACTTAACTCATTGAGCCACCCGGGCCCCTTATTTATATTAAGCTTTAAAGACTTTGTAAATGAAGCAAACTATTCCGTAAGAGCATGGTAGTTGTTGAAACTATGTTCTAAATCTAAATCTCGAAACACGTCATGTGCACTAAATTAGATATCTACAGGTAAATTATTCTGGTAGTAAGAATGATATTTTATGCAAAATAAATATATCAATCCCATTGGTTTCACAACCAATAATTTTTAAGATACTTCTTATTTATTTTCTTCAGAAGTCGGCTGAGTGACATTACACATTTATTTTTCACAGAATGCTCAGAATATGTGGGTATTTCTAGTGTAATTGTGTTTTTTTTCTCTCAGAATGTTCAGCTTACGTTGGTATTTCAAGTGGAATTGTACGGGATGAACTAATGACTGCTTCTTCATCACAGAGTCGTCTGACATTGCCTTCTAGAGCCAGACTGGGATTAAATTCTACTTCTCGTAATAACTTATTTTCTTTATCTTGTCTTGTTAATCACATACACAGTCCTTCTTTAATGAAACATGATTGTATTTTGTATACTATACAGACAATTTTCGTATATTATGTTTATACTGCAATCTATGTATGCAAGACAATTGTTCAATTTACACACAAAAAAGGACCAACAACAGCATCGCAACATTATGGTTGAATTTCTTATTGTATGTTTTCAGTGCAGTCTGTGTACGACCATTGTCTATTGTGTAGTATGATAAAGAAATGATGTGTCAAAGAACATTGAAAATACTATTTATTATTTTGCAATATTTACGTGAAATTTGATTACTTTATTTCTTTTATATAATCAACAAAATGAAAAATACCATACTGTCAGAACAGTTCCAAATTTAAATCGAAAATTACAGAAAGATTAAAAATTGATATCCCTATTACTACATAACTGCTCGCGTTTTTGACCTTAGTACAAACACTTCAGTAAACATGTGGTAATGTTAAACTAGTATTATTAGTCCACGCCTAAATGATGAGCAAAATGGACCTCACAAAAAACGGAGTACCGGGGTACATTCAAATGCTCGTGAATGGTAAATTATGAATCTACTATGTATACACTATTCAGAAAAAGCTTGCTACATATAGATACCTTAATTCGAATTATCAATTATTTCAACAGTATGTTTTATATTTTGTCAGTTAATTACATCAGATTAAAACCACACACTTGGTTTGTCATGCAAACTCATAATAAAAGAAGAGCTTTATGATACCAATGGGTAATCAGAAGCCATAAGTCAAAGGACAGACAACACTATGAGCAAAAAGGTCAAAAGGACAAGCCACCATCTACAAAATACTACACTGAAAACTAACGATTGAGCAACACGATCCTCACTAATAACCGGAGGTGAACTCGGGTGCTTTGGAAAGTTAAGCAATTCCTGCTCCGCTGGTGTCAGCCGTCGTGCATTTATTTCACCTGAACGATTGATAACTATTCCAAACTATTTACCTTACATTTAGCTGACTTTGGTCCACTTACTGGAGGTTGGGTTGCAGGAATAAATGACGGCAACCAGTACATAGAGGTCAATATGGAGGAGCCATACAAATTGACACAGATTCACATGCAGGGACAGGAAGACGAAGCTAATTGGGTAACAGCTTTCCGGATGTACTTCATAGATAGCGACACAGGAAACTGGTCAGTGTATCAACATGAATCAGGGGAATTTGTAAGTTATTGGAATTAAAATCAATATTCGATACATACATCCCCGAGTTGTTGATTTATCTGATCAATTGAGATATTTTGCATTGTGCTTCTTTTTCAAATACGAATTTAGACCTGGGTTACCCTAAATTTTTCCCATCATTCAATTTGTTTTTAATTTGCATCATGGAATAGTTATGTCTAAATACATTATCTGCCAAAGTTTCAAAAAATTTTACCGTGCCGTTTTTTACATAGCACATCCTAAACATAGCAATTTTGGGGGTATTCTTGATGTGAGATGGTAATACTAGTTTCGGAAGATTCTAATAGATATGCACATTTATTTCTGATTGAATGGGAATATTTTGGCTTTAATACACTTGAGAGTGTTGTTGTTGAATAAATATGAAATATCTAGCAAATCTGAATATCCTGTTTGGAGATAATCACGTGCAAAACAGTGGTAACGGCAAAAAAGGGGGGATGCCCTGAGGACCACCTTAGTATTAAAAATCGGATTAAAAAAATTTCTGTCAATTAATTTTCACCACAAAATGTCACACTAAAGAATAGACATATAGACATCATTGCTCCACATTTTACAAACTTTTACCGTCAGATTTTAAAAATATTTAAATTTATGTCTTTCATGGATGGCACCCAGAAAAAAATGAAATTGTCGAGGAAAGTTATCACACACCCACCCTTTGGTAGTTTCTTTGTTTGTGAGATAAAAAAAATAACTAGTTACAAATAACAAAAAGCTTTTGAATTCTTATAATTCACACAGTGGATGTCCAAATTACCAAATGACTGCATTTGTCTTTTTTTATTTTAATGTCAGCTAGGGAGGGGGAGGGGTGGTTTGAGGATGACTCTACTTGATTAATTCATTACAAAAAAAAACAAAAAACAAAAAACACAGACAACCACACAGCTGTATTGTTAAATTCCTTCAAATTCTGTGCTCCAGTTGTATTCGTTTTATTCTGGTTTATTCTTTAGTTGTCTTAGAAGGGGGCAGCGGTATAAGAGAGGATCAGATATTACTATTTTTTTTCCCAAACATAACTTTCTATTTTTTACTACCATAAAATGAATTTCCTCTATAGTTTCATAATATTTAAGATTCTGGTGTATATATTTAATTTTTTTTTGGACAAACCCTTGAAATTCAATAGAAAAAGGTTGTCTCCCAAATTGTATTACATTTATAGCATTTTTGACAACATATTTCGATGAACATTTTTTCTAGAAAGAGATATTTCAATGATATCTTGTGGGCACCGGCATATAATAATAACACACTGCCTGACACTGGTATAAGCAGCAATAAGAT
>MJUT01059503.1:150187-168826 GCA_002080005.1 Gigantidas platifrons
TTTTTTATTTTAATGTCAGCTAGGGAGGGGGAGGGGTGGTTTGAGGATGACTCTACTTGATTAATTCATTACAAAAAAAAACAAAAAAACAAAAAACACAGACAACCACGCAGCTGTATTGTTAAATTCCTTCAAATTCTGTGCTCCCGTTGTATTCGTTTGATTCTGGTTTATTCTTTAGTTGTCTTTAGGAGAAGGGGCGGCGGTATAAGAGATGATCAGATATTACAATTTTTTTTCCCAAACATAACTTTCTATTTTTTACTAACATAAAATGAATTTGCTCTATAGTTTCATAATATTTAAGATTCTGGTGTATATATTTAATTTTTTTTTGGACAAACCCTTGAAATTCAATAGAAAAAGGTTGTCACCCAAATTGTATTACGTTTATAGCATTTTTGACAACATATTTCGATGAACATTTTTTCTAGAAAGAGATATTTCAATGATATCTTGTGGGCACCGGCATATAATAATAACACACTGCCTGACACTGGTATAAGCAGCAATAAGATTTAAAAATACTAGGAGCACAGCTATGGAATGGTAAAAGGAAACTGAGGAGTCATTTTTTAAATTGGCCATATCCAATGTAAACAATCTTTGTCACGAAGAAGCTTGGAATTGAGGGGGGATTTTTCAAGTGCGCAGATGATCATATATTTGAGAAGACACTGAAAATAGAGTTATCTCCCATACCCTAGGCCTACACCCTTAAGATGCAGGATTATGATATATTGACATTAAGACACAACAGTGACGATTTTATCGTTTGGTTAAATAGATATTATAACATATACATATATTTGAATGAAATGATAAATCTTGATGCTTTATTATTTTATATTTCCATAGATCAATGTTTTTGTTGGCAAAATTTCGTTATATTGATCTAATGAATTTTGGTTATATCACTTTTACGATCCTTTGCAGTTTTTCATAGCAATTGTACTCTAATTCGGTTGTTTCGAATCATGTCAATTCCGACCACGTTCTGTCTTTTTCGTGTCTTGACATCTGAACAAATAGGGAGGCGACTTCCGGTGTTTACGCTATTACTGTGACAACGTCAGCATATCATAGTCGTAGATGCGGTAGATTATAAGTAATTGTAATATGGAGACGCCAAGGAAACCGCTGAATAAATACTGGTGTTCGGTACCCCACTATCTGTCTTGTATAAGAAATATATACATAAAGGCAGATCGTTTTCCTTTCATGATGCTGACAGCCGCAAATAAAGAAAGAAAACAAATTTAATTTTAAAGAATTATTTGTCTCTGCGTTGAAGTCTTTGATACAAATAAAATAATTTAATTGATATCTGTCTTTTACAGAAAATGTTAAGATATTTTTAACTTGAGAATCGAACGTTAAAACGGCACATATCGATTGGAGTTTTTGTTGTGTACATTGACACCAGAAGCTCAGGACCAGCAGTTCCATCGAAATCACGTGATCTGGCAGACGAAAATAACAAAATTTTGANGGAATGGAAATGATTCGAAACAACCGAATTATTGTTTCATCATTGTCTTATGTCTACAGAACAGTTAAAACACGAGAGAATCATTTGATAAGCTCTATCTATAGCACGATAATATGTTCCTATTATTTATTTTAGATATTTCTTGGTAATAATGATCAGAATTCTATTAGGACACTACTACTAAACCCTCCAATTATGACTCAATATATCAGAATCAACCCTAGAAACTGGACAGGAAGTATAGCTCTAAGAATGGAGTTCTCCGGATGTTCACAAGCTGAACAATTCCATTGTAAGTTAATTCATATTGTTGTTTTATGTATTAGATGCCTAGAAGAAATGTAATACATTGAGTGAGTGGGTCATTGTTTTGTAACCCCAATTAAGCCTTGTTCAGCTGTATTATGTAGAGAACAAATTATATTTCTATTAGATGATGATGATGATGATATCCGCTTTGTATTAGACTAACGAGCTTTGTAGTGTTAGCTCATTGAAACAACAATAAGCGGTAGATTTGTCGTTCCACTCGGACAAACTATCCTGGTTCCGAACCAACAAGTCTGTGTTATGTTTTACTACTAAATGCAGCGTGCTGAACTTATTGTGTTACTCTTGATACAAATCTGACTACAAGTCGAGAATAAGGACATAGTGTCAAACTTAATAGCTAATTGAACAAGATCTCCATGGAAACCCAAATAACGAGAATATTTACAATATTCACAATATCAATGAATACATCGGTATGGTATATATGTGCTTGCTTACACCTTACATCTACTGATTTTTTCAAATACAATTTTTATTTTACTTTAGATGATACAAGTTGTGAAAGATGTTATACATCAAATTACTGTTTAGGAGATGGTGAATCCCATAAATGTGCCCGGTGTGACAACGAAACACAATTCTGTAACAGAAGCATATCAGAACATTCTTTTGGGGCTCAATCTGAATGTTCACCATGCTTAGATGGCTGGGTATGTATCCAAAATAATTAAATAAATACATGTAGTTTTCTAGATATATTTTAACCACTACAGAAAATTGATGATGCAATTGGTCATTGAAAATAATATTTTTGTGACAAAAAACATGTAAAAAAGAAACAGTAGGGATTTGATATGTATTGTGGTTTTCATCACATTTCACATTTTTGACTCTGCCATTATATATCATGAACTATGTGTACCTCATATTAATTTTACTCGCACATTTATTAGGAAAATAAGACGAACAATTACCTCTCACCTCAAATTATTGAACATAAAAAGACCATGCTGCATGGCATTTGAAATCCAAATAATGGCTTGGGACGGCGCAAAAATGAGGTGGGGTTAAACATCTTAATGAGTGGAAATCCAGTCCTCACTAACACGATTTGATGTATTGAGTATTGAAGACAATATGAGCGTATGCATTAGCAATTTTTAAATTGAAAGTACGTCTAAGACAATTAGTACATTTGTATTTCACCATTGACGAACAAAGTAAATAAATGAAGAATAAGACTTAGTATGAATACTATAGATACATTATGTCGGCCTTATAAACAATAAAATGCTTTATTAATTTTTTACAGATATGTAAAGATGGGTATGCTACACCTTGTGACAAGTACCACTATGTTCTAGCTTGTAACGATACATTTTGTCCAGACAATTGCACCCATTGTGAACCTGGTTACGCATGTAGGGGAGGACAACGATATATCTGTCTACCTGGCACATTCTCTAACGGAAGTGTGGGTAAGTATTTTAGAATACTAACGAGAGTATGTCAAGGACATATAAACGGAAATAAAATTGAATCATTGTTTTTCTATTTACGTAAATACAACGCACTGTCTGGTGAATCCAAGCCTTGTTTGAGAGTCTAGAGACCTTAACACTTGAGGTGTTTATCGGGAGGCGAACCCACATCAGTGGAGGTCAGAGGTAATGTACCTCAACCACGCAGCCATCCTATTTGATTTAAACAAATTAACGTATTTTTAAATTAGTTTCTTGTAGTATAGTAATATGTATAATGTCACTGTAGTTTCAAATTATCAGTTTGCAAAACTGGGGTTTGGGCAAATAAAACTACTTTAAGTCTGTAACTTTTGTTGAGTTTATGTGCCAATTCCAGGAAGGTGAACGGTCATGTATATGTGTGTTAGTGGTATCAATTTTGCCTCGATTTCTACGATTTTGTTTTTTGCTATTGGAATTTGGAACTGTTCCGACTGTGTGGTATATTTGTTTTACATTTTATCATCTACGTTGATAACTTTCAATTTCAGAAAATTGTCAAATATGTGTAGACAACATGTATCAAGATCAGTATGGACAGTCTGAATGTAAACCATGCCCTGCGGGTTACTACAGTTCTAAATCAAAGGAGCGATGTAACCCTTGTGATTTTGGTTCGTACTCCCCTGGAAATGGTATCGACGGATGTATTACCTGTAACAGTAATAACGAGTGTCCCTGCTTAGACCAGTCTACTTGTTTCAATGTGGGTAGCAGCAAGGCATTATGTGTGAACACAGGAGGAGGTGGAACATATCAATGTTCTAACTGTCCACCGGGGTTCATTGGAGATGGTGTGAACTGTGCAGATATTGACGAGGTTTGCTTTATTGATATTGAATGTCACATTCCTAAATATGAATATAGAACCCTTATCAAATTATGTTTTTTTTTAATGTTGCATATTATTTTATTATCATGTCTAACAGATACTCTATGTTTTCAAGTTTTCTTTTCTCAATCAACGTCAATGAATCATAGTTCATTGACATGTAAGAAAACGTTGTTTAACCAGACACATTTTATTGAAGTTAAGTACCTGAACCAAAACAGGAAAGTGAGCGGTCATATTTATATTAAATTTGTGTTGGGAGTATTGAAGTTGCTTCCGTTTACCCGAGTTTTCGATTGGATTTTGGAACTGTCCCTACAGTATTGATTGTTACCCATTTTATTGGCATTCTTTCCAACAGCTTAACATAGAGCACCAAATACGTATTTCATGTATTCAACTTCAATATGGGTGCCAACACTTGTACCCCTTCAGTTTTATATTTCATTTTTGTTTGTATTTTTTTGTGACCAAAAGTCAATATATCTGTTATTTTTTATGTCATTTTTACTTATTTTGTTTTCCATTTTCATTTTCCTGATTCCTTTGTATTCGTTGCTGGCATATTTGGGGGAAAAGCAACCACACTAATATGTATTACATCATTTTGATTATGCAGTGTACCTTATACCGACCATGCTGGAATACATCAGCTTGTATAAATACAGTACCAGGGTACCAATGTCTGGCGTGCCCTTTGGGATACAAAGGCAACTACGAAGATGGCTTAGGATGGAATAACACAGTCCGTGTGTTTGAGTTAATGAACCAAGAGTTATCTCCCATACAGGATCAGATGTGTATAGATATTGATGAATGTCAGATAGACAATGGTGGATGTGATCCTCTGTCTCCCTGTATGAATACAATAGTATGTTACTGTATCAGTCATAGAACATTTGCACCTTTCCGACCTTGATTATAACATTTTACGTTATTTCCCTTGAAGGTGGGCAAATGGGTTTTTCGTGCAAAGCTCAATGAAAATAGCATTTTTTTTCTCAATAATCTGTACAAAGTTTGTGCATATTTTATGTGATATATCCTCTGATTTTTACAAAGTTCAGATATCTACAACTGATGAGAAGTTCTACTGAAATTTGTGATCCCTTACATTGTTCAATCTAGACCCGTTTTCAGTTTGCCCATCCTATGGGAAATAACTTGTATTAAAAACGTACAAAAACTTAAAAATCTTAAAATCAAATCAGCAATGTGCAAAGAATCTATTATATTTAAAAGCACTAATAATACACATTGGAATAATTTTTTTCTCCAATTGTAATATTATATTATTTCAAAAGAGGGGATTTCTCCACAAACTTAGATACTACTGCTCTCCAATGTTCTTTTATTGTTCTCATAGTTCGTATTGTATTATACAGAGGAACACCTTAAAACTACATACATATGTAGCAAAATGCAAAATATTGATTGAGTGGTGTTTTCATGTGTCTTACAAATTTTGAGAAGTGTAGGTTTCACTAATTATTACAGCTTGTCTTCATGACATGTATAGTATAAAACGAAACAGAAATCAAAGTATGTTCCAATAGATCTATATGTGTTGCAATTTTCCCATTTCTGTATCTCATTTTATAAAGCTGCAAAATGTTGTCCCTGCTTAGTTTGCAGTTATATATTAATGAATATTAAGAAAAAAAAGAACTTGACAATGCCTTATTTTCATTTGTTCAAAGCTGATTTACTATGAAATAAAAAAAAAAAAAATCATTATATACAGTCGACTCTCGTTATCTCGAATTCGATGGGACCATGGAAAAAATTCGAGTCAACCGTAGTTCGACTCAAGAGGAGCTATGAGAAATACCGGAAGTGTAGTTTTTTTTAACGACGGAAGGGAGACAACTCGTCCTTCACCAGACACACGTGCAACAGTATTATCAGAAGACATTCTGAAAGACATGTTGGAAGTGAAAAAAATTTCCCCTTTTATTACAACTGTTAATTAAGAGTAAAATTTTCTCAAAATTGAGAAATTATACATCTCCTTTAATGTAAATTAATTTCCGACAAGTAATTCAATAGATAAAACGCTTCCGTTCGACCGTTGTGTTTTTTTAATAATCATTGATGAATGCCGACCAAAGCGCACTTATTATAAATCGATAATTTTTTATTGTACACTTTTAACATGTGTCATAATACCAAGCCAATTCAAATATTATCACTAATTAATTTGACAGATTATGAAATAAACATGTGAAATAGCCTAAGGTAAAAATGTCAAAGTCAATGATCGGATGTTTCACCTGTGATCCGATTTTAATCCCAAGCTAATACACATGTTTTGACAGGTAAATTCGACTTAACAAATGTAAATAATATGGCTTTCTACATCTCGGGACCAAAACTTTTATTCGACACAACCNTTTATAGTATAAAACGAAACAGAAATCAAAGTATGTTCCAATAGATCTATATGTGTTGCAATTTTCCCATTTCTGTATCTCATTTTATAAAGCTGCAAAATGTTGTCCCTGCTTAGTTTGCAGTTATATATTAATGAATATTAAGAAAAAAAAGAACTTGACAATGCCTTATTTTCATTTGTTCAAAGCTGATTTACTATGAAATAAAATAAAAAAAATCATTATATATATATGTGTTTTTATATAAATGATGTATTAGAATATTCCTTCCATGACTATTGGATGGGGGAATGGGGATCAGCAATAGAAAACGCCATGTGTGACATTTGATATCTTTGTCTGAGTACCAGATGGTATTGTTTTCATATGATTTAAAACTTTCTTTCTACATTATAAAACATAAATTAAATATTAACTTTTGTAGGGCGGTTTCTACTGTGGGTTTTGTGCAGAAGGTTATACTGGTATACCATCAATCAGTTGTTACTCCTCCAACTACTGTCAGACAGGACAACATAAATGTTCTGAGTTTTCTACCTGTATACACCTTGGACCAGGACAATATTCTTGTGAGGTTAGAAACAGGTTTTTCCTTTTGCACAATATTAGTTCATTCTTATGTTTTCCTGACATAATCTTCAACTTATTTGAAGGCGGTCAGAATTTGGTAAATGTTTAGGTGGAAATTATGTAAAACATCTGTTTCCAGGGATATTGTAGTATTTCAATTGTGAATATTACCCCTATAGCGAGTGAGTGAGTGATTGTTGCTTAAAGTTTAAATGAGGAATTTGTCAGCCATTTCATGGCGTGAACAAGTAATATTTTATGAGGTTATTCTAAACCACCACTTTCGTCATTCTCCAGCTCACTGAAACTAAACTTATGCGTTGATTGACAATGACACTAGTAAAAAATATACATTGGATATGGTCATACAATTTTCCTATCAGTGCACTAACTACGGCCACTTGAAAGGAGATATGTATATTTTAAATAGGATTCGTAACGTACATGATGGATTGTGCCATTCTTTGATTTGATATTTTGATTTTTGGTGTTTTAACGCCACTTTCAACAATATTTCAGCTATATCATGGCAACCAGTTTTAGTGGTGGAAGAAGCCGGAGTACCCGGAGAGAACCACCGACCATGGGCAAGTTAAAAAAAAAACTGGTAAACTTTATCACTTGCGGCTGCGAGTCGAGTGCACCCTTTTTGTGATCTACAAAGTCAGGCGCGAACCCACGCCATATTGGTGATAGGCTTGTGTGAGTTGTTAGATCCAACGACCTAACTCATTGAGCCATTCTTTGAAATTACCCACTGACTGAACATTTGGTCAAGTGAAGCTTTGCGTAAAATGTTAAAGTACACATTTATTTTCAATATAGTATTGTCTATCGTGGTTTTTGTGCTTTGATACTACGGATTAATATTTTCTTATTATTTATTTATTGTTGATTTCAGTGTAAAATTGGATATACAGGTACTGGAAGGTATTGTGGCTTAGATTCTGATCTTGATGGTCACCCAGATAAAACGTTGCCATGCACAGTTTGGGGATGTTATCGTGTAAGTTTTTTAAGCAGTAGTCGCAAACAAAAATATCGAAAGTTCATTCGGATGACAAGCATACAAACAATCTTAAAATAAAACAAAATTAAGACGAAAATGCCGTTTATTTTTATATTCTTGTTTTAACTTTGAAAACTGTATTGTGTATGTCAAAATGAAATCTTTTTATTTTTTGTTGTGAAGTATATTTATGCATTTTTCATGAGAGGGTGATCAAATGTTGGGATTTATGAAAAGTCGAACATCAATTGACNAATCTAAAAATTTTAGTGTTAAAAAGTTCGTCACGCAAAATCTCCCACATTAAATAGTTGGAATGTGGGAGATCTCCCACATACACAATCTCTGAGGTTAACAGGTATGCTGTTGGGATTTATGAAAAGTCGAACATCAATTGACCAAATATTCTGATCTTTGGATGCGTTCATGGATACCGGCAGACATGTTTATCAGTCCATTTATGTTAAGGCAGCGATATAATTTTGCTGAGTTACTTCTATAATATTGTAAGCTTTATTGAGTGTTAGTGTATGTGGTATAATCCGAACAAACAGGCTCTTTTCTAATAGACTTTACCCTACAGTGACAAAACTGTTCTGTCGAGATATATATCAGATCTTCACATTAAAATATTTAATTATTCCAATCCATACGAAAACGAAGTAATGTGCTGGTACAGCACAACATTATTCGGTGTACTCGTTTGAATAAATCATCTCTGTGCCACATATGATATACAGATATGATTTTGGCTATCCTTCATAAGTAGTCTTGGTCCAATTTGGTTATCCTGCTTATGTGGTTTTATTTCAATGCTTCCAAAGACTCTTCATTTATTTCGCTTCCCGATCTTCAGAGGTTTAAGGTTGTCACAGAAACGTTTTTATTATTACTTTCATCATATATAATTGAAGTATAATACTCTTTTAGGACAATTGTCGAGACAAACCTAACTGTGGACAAGAAGATGCCGATGGTGACAGGATAGGTGATGACTGTGATCAGGATTCTGATAATGATGGAACAATTGATGAAATGGTGAGTAGTCATACAGATCAGGATTCTGATAATGATGGAACAATTGATGAAATGGTGAGTAGTCATACAGATCAGGATTCTGATAACGATGGAACAATTGATGAAATGGTGAGTAGTCATATAGATCAGGATTCTGATAATGATGGAACAATTGATGAAATGGTGAGTAATCATACAGATCAGGATTCTGATAATGATGGAACAATTGATGAAATGGTGAGTAGTCATACAGATCAGGATTCTGATAATGATGGAACAATTGATGAAATGGTGAGTAATCATACAGATCAGGATTCTGATAATGATGGGACAATTGATGATTTGGTGAGTAGTTATTTAGATCATGATTCTGATAATGATGGGACAATTGATGAACTGGTGAGTAGTCATTCAGATTAGGATTCTGATAATGAAGGTTCATTTGATAATTTTGCTAGTAGGCATTAAGTATGATGCACAAATATGTTCATTAATCATTCCTAAAACGAATCAAACCGAAACTAATAAAATGAAGAATAAAAATACCACACAAATTGTTTATAATATATTATATTATTTACAGGACAATTGCCCATTCATTCATAGCTGGAATCGGACCGACACAGATGGTGACGGTTTTGGTGACATCTGTGATAACTGTATTACTATAAGTAATAATGATCAAATAGACACAGATTTAGATGGCAATGGTGACAGCTGTGACGATGATGACGATAATGACGGTAATGATTTAATAAAAGTGCAAATATATCTTGATTAGTTTGAAAATACCAACAGGGTAAATCAAAAGCCGTAAATCAAAGAAGGACAGACAACACATTGTCCAAAAAGATAAAAGACAACAGAAAAAGCAATGATCTACAAAACAATTCACAGATTGAGCAATACAAACCCCCCAAAAACTGGCCGGGTGAGCTCATGTAGTCTGGAAGGGTTTGCAGTGCAAGCTACACTAGTGACACTCACCGGAGACCGGTCATGTTACTATTAGGTGCAAGGAACATCATGTGATATGGTAATCATGTTGGACACCAGTCTACAGTCAGCTTTAATTGAATTATAATTAAAGTGAGCAATTGAACATTTGTAGACTACATGTGGGACAAAAGATCTATTTTGGTGCTTCACATATTTTTGATCTGTTTCTGGTTTTATCAGTGTTGCTTTCTCATTAATATTTACATTTGAATGTTGTGCACTAAATCAAAACAAGTGTATGTGCAGCTTTAAGTTAAATATTTAGTTAATCAAATATTTGACATGAAAGTTATTTGCTTGTATGATATTTGAAGACTCTAGTTTATTTTTCAGGTTTTGCAGATGGTGTTGACAACTGTCCATTAATACCGAATCCAGGGCAAGAAGACATTGACGGTGACAACATCGGTGATGACTGTGACAACTGTAAAACTGTTAATAATACTGCACAGACTGACACAGATCAAAATGGTGTCGGTGATAATTGTGATCCTACAACAAATAAGGACAGGTAATGTTAAATAACCGTTTGTCAGTCATTTTGGTTAATTTTCATTTCCTTTTTTTGTGAATTGTTTATCATTTGTACTGTATATCGGGTAGAACTATGTTGATATGTGTACTAAGTAATAGGCATCACCTTGAACTACACGTTGGAATAGTTCATCGACTTGGGACAGGACCATTTCCAGAGGACATTAAAAGAAATACAGAACTATCTAGAACTATCTAGATTATTCTAAAATCATATTTGCAACACAAATTTACAAAATACAGACTCTTGCTTACCCTCCAGTAGATCCTGAGTTCACCCAGGGTTTTTTTGTGGATTCTTCTTGCTTAATCTTTAGTTTTCTGTGTAGGGTTTTGTATATCGTTGTATTGGTCATTGTATTGTTTGTGTTTCTTCTGCTTTCGGCATCTGATTCGCATTTTGGNTTTTAGATATTGTTGACAATTGTCTAGAGGCAGCCAACGGTGACCAGGCTGATACAGATGGTGATGGAGTAGGTTTGTATATTGTAGACATATTGTACAGTGTATTTAACATTGTCAAGACAAAGCAAACCATGAAAACTACCAAGATGCCAATTTAGATTGTTTGACTTTCCAACAAACGTTAGTGAGAATCGAAAGAGTAATCCCGAATGGACAAGCCAGGGATATAGGCAACTTTGGGAACAAGACACTGAACAAAGACAAACAAAACAAACTAGATATAATCGAGATGGAATCCATCTCTGTGGGCCCCGCCATAAATAACTTGTGGTAAAAAATTTGTAAGGACGACTGATGTTAACCCCAGTAATAAAACACTGTTGGAGATAATTGATTCATTTGAAAAGTATAAAGTTCAAGATCAATAGTTGATTGTTTTCACTGTATCGCCTAGCTTTGCCCTGCTGGATTTAGTGTTGTATTTATGAATTAAGTAATACCAATCCATCAAGTGGTTTCAGAGAAGAAGATGAAAATGTGAAAAGTGAACACAGTTTGTTATGGTAAAATCACTAATTTGACCTTGAGGTCAAAGGTCACCAACAATGGTATGCGACACATTGTCTGGAGGTGGTCTACCTACATGCCAAATATGAAAAGCCTGTCTTAAACAACAAAAAAGTTACAGCCTGGACACGATTTGTTATGGATGCAGGGATCGATTTGATTTTGAGGTCAAAATTCAAGGTCAAAGGTCACCAACAATGGTATGCGACACATTGTCTGGAGGTGGTCTACCTACATGCCAAATATAAAAAGCCTGTCTTGAACGACAAAAAAGTTACAGCCCGGACACGATTTGGTATGGACGCACGGACCAGTTTGACCTTGAGGTGAAAGTTCAAGGTCACCAACAATGGTACGCGACACATTGTCTGGCGGTGGTCTACCTACATGCAAAATATGCAACGCCTGTCATGAACGACAAAAAAGTTACAGCCCGGACACGATTTGTTACGGACGGACGCACAGATGGATGGACAGACTAATCACTAATAAAAAAGAAACCAAACAACACAGAAAGCTAAAAAGATGAACAACAAGAACCCAACTAAACATGGGTGAACAGAAGTGGCCACGAAGGCTGAGCAGATCCTGTTTCATATAAGACACCCGCCGTGTTTTTCATCGTCAAGACCTGTAGAGGAAAGACATATCTTATAAAACTGAATGTTATTCCAGAAATTTCCATGCTATCTACATGTTTTCTTTAGCGTTTATTTATTTCATCTTTTGTTAAATCTTAATTGATACATAATAATATTAAAATAAAAACATACAATACATAGCTATTAGTCAACTATTAATATAGTATATATGTTTAATAGATTGCATACTTTTTAGGAGATGTGTGTGACACTGACTTAGATGGTGATCACATTCTGAATGCAGTTGATAATTGTCCTTTTCTGAGTAATCCACTTCAGACTGACGCTAATGGTAAATATTGTATATTTCTACACTTGATATTTGGTTTGGGAACAGTGAATTGTTCGATATATACTGTGATATTATATTATATTATACTTTATGCAAATTTCTAGACTATTGATACAACGTCATTGGTCGATTAGAAAATGGTATTTTTCACTAATTTTACGAAGCTCCACCTTCGTATCAATACCAAATCCTGTAGCTCCGCCTCCTCATAGCAACGGGTGGTATTCTGTGTTGGCAACGGGTGTTATTGCAATACCACCCTCCGGACCGGAAACAGTCCATTCCGTCAAAGTTTTTAATTTAGTTTTACAAATAAATAAACAAACAGACGACAGTACGCTCTTGGACATTCAGACCACATTAACATGGCTTTTGCCGATATAACCAAAGATAATATTCAGGATTTGTTGACAAACAAGGACAGTAAGGAAACGAAGAGACAAGTGAACCGGGGTGTAAGGATATTTCGTAACTTTTTGTTAAATGACAATGTCAATACCAAGCTGGAAAGTTTGTCCAACTCTGAACTATTTTTAATGAACATTTGAGAACATTACACCATTGTTACAGTTGTTTATGTTTCCTTGTTAATTAAAAGTTTATTAAATTAGATATTGTAATTTAGTTCTTAGACAATTACCTTAAATCAGTATTAAAGCAACACACACCATTGACACTGTAATACCAGAGCATTCAGTATAATATAAAACATGCTGCCTTTAATTTCAGGTGTTATGGTAGATTACCACACTCAGAAAACCGGGTGATATTGGTTTTCTGAGTGTGGTAATCTACCATAACACCCTTTCGTCTCGGGTGATATTGGTTTTCTGAGTGTGGTAATCTACCATAACACCCTCAATTAAAGGCAGTATGTTTATAGTATCAAAACTGGAGATATACATGTACTTATATATTACTGTTTTTTGTCACAATTTTTTTTTCTCGAAAATTAATTATTTGTATATACTAGTAGCTACACAGCATAAATCACAAGAAACTAGAACTGGAATAAATATAAACAGCATATGCAAGATACTGCAGATATCTATATATATGTTTGACATTTAGACCAATACATATATGCACAGTGCACAACTACCATGCATGTTCAACAGTTGATGACCAGTTTCTCAATAGTAAAATTATTGGATAATTGTATTTCAATCATGCTACATCAGAGCATAGTCTTCATATAAGGAATGCTTAAACATGCAATTAACAGTTTACTAACATATGTGATCCCAACATAACCTGATAAGCATGCTTTCTTTTACTTTACGTGGCACATTGGTGTTTCTTAAATCGGGTCATTCTAAGATATCTATTCCGACTTAATCACTTTCGGTTCTAGTTAATCTACTACATCCAGGATAATCTCTACAATAAGTATAAAAAAGAACATAAAGACGGTTTGCAGACATGATGTAATTAAAAGAAAAACAATAGATAACACAATTCGAAACTATAATAGGAAAATCGTAGATACAGAGTCAAAATAGAAACATAACCAGAACATAAATCTACTTGACTGCTCACTTTCCTGGCTTGGTACAGACACTCCAATAAAAGGTAACTGTAGTAACTAGTTATATTGGCCCAATCCTCCCGTCCTAGTGAAATGTAGATGCTTTGTTTCTTTGTACATTGATTGGCTGTACCAGTGTGTCTTTGTTTTATTTGAAACTATTTCTACAAATATAATTTATCATATTTATGTAAAACCTAAAATGTTTATAGGTGATAGTGTTGGAGATGATTGCGTCCTTGACTCTGACGGCGATGGCGTTGATGACAGCAATGACACATGTGTTTATAACAAATTTATATCCACGACGTCATTTGAAGATTACATTTCGGTTGACCTTTATCCAGGTCACAGTACTGATCCAAAATGGAAAGTAAAAGCAGTGGGCAGGGAGATTTACCAACTGGCTGATACAATTAAACCGGCTATGCTTATTGGTAATGCAGTTTTGTTATAGATGACATAGCATTTTTTTTAGATATTGTACTTCAGCGTTTGTGCTCCCCCATACTATTCATGTGCTGTATATCTGATTTCTCGGCGTTATTTGAAAACCGCATCGGTGGTGTAATGGTTGGCGTGCTCGCCTCGAGTGCAGTAGATCGTGGGTTCGAACCCCGGTCGGGTCAAACAAAAGACTATAAAATTTGGTATTTGTTGCCTCTTTGCTAAGTACGCAGCATTAAGGAGAAAGAGCAAAGATTGGTTCAGAATAATGTGTCCGAGTGGAGCGACATGTCTACCCGCGGACTGTTGTTTCAGTGAGCTATCACTATAAAAATCCAACTCAGCGTGTTGGTCTAGAACAAAGCGGACCTCATCATCAGCTCATTGAAAATTAACTTGTTCTCACCATGATATACTGAGAAATTGGCATTAAGCAACAATCACTCACTCACTCGGCGTAATTTACCAGTTAGTTCATTGTAATGGTTTTGAGGACGTCGAGATTAAACGGAATGTAACGGCAAAGTTATTTTGTTATTGAAATTGTAGTTGGGGAAACAACCGTATAATGACATTCAAAGGCGGAATGCACTAAGTATCAGAAGCAACAAACTCCCCAAATAACCTATTCATAAAGGTGAGGGAAAACTGAAGGGACAATCAAGAATTGACAATCCAGAGACACTTGCAACATTGGGCATACAAGACACAGGACGAAGGCAAACAAAACAAATAACACAACACAGAAAATTAAAACGATGAGCAACACAGACCCCACCAAAGACCTTTGGTAAACCCAGGTGCCTCATTGTTACTCATTTAGTCAAGACGAGTTTGACACCACTAATCACAAATGATATATTCCTTATCTCAATTATTCAGTAACATTGAATCGCATTGGTGATGTAATGATAAGCGTACTCACCTCGAGGGAAATAGAACGTGGGTTCGAACTCTGGTTGCGTATAAAAAATTGTGTTTCCCCTTCCAGCAGGCAGCATTAAGGAGCAATGGCAAAGACGGTTTAGCTCGGAATCAAGTTACACACGGACTTGTTTCTTTGAGCTAGCACCATAAAAATCCTACTACGCGTGTTGGTCTTGTACAAAGTGCACGTCATCTAATTGATATGTAACTTGTTCTTGCCAGTGAAACATTGCTCACTTGGCGTTAAACAACAATCAATCACTCACTCGTTCACCCACTCATTAACATTGAATAATGGAATTTAAAAAATGAAAAGATGAAACTTATATATGTCTCTATCCATGTATGCTGAAATTATCTATATGAAATCATAATTTGGCAATATATAATTATTATTTTATACATGTACAGGAAAACAAATATTTGGATCAGTAAAATACAGTGGGACTGTTTTTGTCTCAACGGAAAATGGAGAAAACTATGTTGGTATCATATTTGGCTATGTTAACAATAGGAAGTTTTATCTGTTGTCATGGAAACAAAAGAACTACAACTTCGAATTAACTACATTCCAAGCTGGGATCAAAGGCGTAAATTTAAAGGTATATATAAATCAGTGGTGAAACAAAATATCAAATATTTATATGTTCAGTTCAAAACCATTCGTATACATCTATTAATGGTGTCCCATTATTTCACTTAAATTTTACAGGCAGTTAGCTCCAATACTGGTCCTGGTCAGACGTTAGCGTATGCATTGTGGCAGAGCAGCACAACATTGAACCAGGCTACAGTACTATGGCATGATAATAACATGACCACATGGAGTCACTCTACATCATACAAATGGGCTGTGACTCATTATACTGATTATGGAAAGATAAGGTTAGATTTTAAGGATATATTTATACTTATAAGGAAAACGTATTTCTTATTGCACATATTCAATTACAGTATATTATCATATACAATTTTCTATGTTTATAGAGAGAAACTCGTGTCTTGAACTTAAAATATTATTGATAATAGACATTCCTTCTTACTAATCTCACATGAAGTCTGGCAGGATGAGCTGAGATACTAGTGATAATATACAGATCCTGGATGGTTTAAGTTAATAGATATTTAGTATCGTTTGCATTTTTCGTTCGTTTCATTTGCGTGTATCGTTCGTTCATTTTTCGTTTTCCGTTCGTTTGCGCTTCGTTCGTGTAATTGGTTCGTTCGTTTCGTGTATTGTTAGTCAGTTTATGTACACATTCCAATTTTTTTCGAGTTAAAAACAAAGTAAATTGTGCATTAACAATTCATAAACACGATTAAAATATATACCCATTGGAAGCATTCAAACAGGCATACGCGCAAAGTCGGGGGGTGTGCGATGCTACCAGACTGGACTATTTCATTAATTGTTTTAAGGGAAAACATATTTAATAAATGCATTTTTTCTATAAATTTACCCTACGGACAAATAAACAAGAAATCATCTACATCTGTAACATCTTCATGTATGTAAACAAACACCTCTGGCACTTTCACCTGGGAAATTCATGCACTGCAGGTGTGAAATGTTAACTCTTAATTTCATTCTAATTAACAATTATACAATTTATGACCTTTTAAAGCCACACATTTCTCGGACAACTTGACTGGGAAAATAACTGATATACCTATGTCTGGTTGTCAATACAGAATCCAAATAATTATATAAATATAAGATTGATTTGATTTTTGGTGTTTAATGCCACTTTCAACAATATTTCAGCTATATCATGGCGACCAGTTTTAGTGGTGGAGGAAACCGGAGTACCCGGAGAGAACCACCGACCATGGGCAAGNGTTTTTGAAAAATTTATTTTGAGACCTGATATCTTTTTGAACCATTCCAATTCCAAAAGTGTTTCATTCAATGATTCTTCTGATCCATCCAAAATTACTGACGTATCATCGGCGAATTGAGAAATTTCATGTTCTGAGTGCAAGACTTTAATTCCTTTTATTTTAGGGTTTTCTCTTATTTTTATAGCCATTATTTCAGCACATAATATGAATAAATAAGGGGACAACTGATGATTTACTTGTCGAGATCACAAGAAAGTTCCCTAAATTATATTGCAGCTGTCTTCTGTTTGTAAACACGATAAAACATATTTTATGAAATATAAAAAGTATAACACGCCAACAATTATAGCATAAAATGAAAAACAAAAAATACTAACTGTCGGAGCAGCTCTAAAATCCAACAANTATCGAAAAAGTTCGCAGGCGACACATGTCTTCCCTGGAAGACTTACTACTAAGTTTATACATATATTTTGTATCAATTGCGTTTAAAATATAAGATTAGTTAATCACATCAATTTGCACAAAAGTCATTCAAATAATAACACGATACTACATGTATATTGTACTTCTATAGAACCAGGATCATTTGTCATTGGATAATATATGGTTACATGTACGCTCCAATGATTCGTTATTTCGTGTATCGTGCGTTCGTTTCGTGTATCGTGCGTTCGTTTCGTGAATCGTGCGTTTTTCGTATCGTTCGTGTGAAGCGTTCGTTCGTTTTACGTTCGTTTCGTTTGCGTTTGGTGCGTATTGTAAGCTTATACGATCAAGGATCTGTATGTCGAGACCTTCAAATCGGACGTTATTGTTTTAGCGGTAATATCATAATGTGTTTGACGTCACGCTGACCGATAATTTACTTGTCGAGATCACAAGAAAGTTCCCTAAATTATATTGCAGCCGTCTTCTGTTTGTAAACACGATAAAAACATATTTTATGAAATATAAAAAGTATAACATGCCAACAATTATAGCATAAAATGAAAAACAAAAAATACTACACTGTCGGAGCAGCTCTAAAATCCAACAAAAAATACTACACTGTCGGAGCAGCTCTAAAATCCAATAAAAAATATTACACTGTCGGAGCAGCTCTAAAATCCAACAAAAAATACTACACTGTCGGAGCAGCTCTAAAATCCAACAAAAAATACTACACTGTCGGAACAGCTCTAAAATCCAACAAAAAATACTACACTGTCGGAGCAGCTCTAAAATCCAACAAGAAATACTACACTGTCGGAGCAGCTCTAAAATCCAACAAAAAATACTACACTGTCGGAGCAGCTCTAAAATCCAACAAAAAATACTACACTGTCGGAGCAGCTCTAAAATCCAA
>MJUT01059503.1:170986-181238 GCA_002080005.1 Gigantidas platifrons
TAAGTTGTATGAAGAATGTTCTAATCTTAAACATTACACATAATTAGATGATAATTTTATCCTGTTTATTTTGTTTCAGTTTGTCCAGTTCTAGATATTGCTTAAAAGTGTAATTCCCCTGGATATAACACACAAAAACTATATTTCTACCCACAAAACTGCGGATCTATTGTACATATATTAACAATGAAAGACTATGTATATATTCTTTGAACTTTTAATAATTAAGGGATGTACAAATGCAATGTCACCTATAACCAAAAGACAAGTGATATAATGTTTACTTTTTGCAGGATTCAAATGTATGATGTAAAGTCATTACTGGTGGACAGTGGTTATATTTATGATACCAGTATAACAGGTGGTCGTGTTGGGGTATACCAGTTTGGCCAACAGACCCTATGGTCAAATCTGAAAGTTCAGTGTCTGGAGAGACAAATCAAAGCCATGTATTTCGATGGCGTAGATGATTATGTTACGCTGACAAACATATCAACTCTTAACATATATAAAAGGTTTGTAAACGTTTATTCATGATTTAGTCAAAGAAAAATGACGTCATTTATTTTAAATATATACAATGCCACAAAATAAAATATTAATACTGCATACAAACATGAACATTTTCGTAATTTGTCTCTTGACATATTTATTTAAACTGCAAAGAAATACTAAAGATGTTCATCTATCGACCATGACTTTTGTACATTGTCTGTTGACTTCAAAGGACACTGGTGATATTGACAATTTGATTTCAAGTACGATTTTTTTAACAAAGCAAAATGTAATTGTAAATTAAGAAAATTGAAATCAATTATAAAAAAATGTGAACAAGAAAAGGAAAATGAAAGGGCCTAAACAGAATTGTCAATATCAGCTATGATTACCTATGGCAGAGGGGGAGAACCTTAGTTTTAATAATTATTACATTATTTAGGGACTGTGAGATGTTCTTGGACATCACTCATTTTATAACGTACAATGTACATGTGTACAATGGTATCTTTATAGTTTCACAATAGGATTGTGGCTTAAATTAGAACCATCGTCATTAACGTCGGACAAGATGCCACTGTTTTGTACTGGAAGTTCTACAATATGCCTTTGGATTAGCAAAGGCATAGTCTATGGTCAATATGGGAGCAATACGGTTAACTCAACATCACCAATTAATACGGAAGTATGGACAAGTCTTGTCTTTATTTATGACGAATCTGGTGAGTATACGGCTTTCTGTGCACATATATGCTGTTTTTAGTTTGCAGCATTCAGGACTTTTAGCAATAACAACCCAAGAAAGACGAGTTTGAAGATATCAAAGGGGTAATCCGTAAATCGAAGAAGGATAGACAACACACTAGCCAGAAAGAAAAGGACAAACAAAGATCGCCAAAACACTATACAGAAATCTAAATATCGAGCAACACGAACCCCACCAACAACTGGTTTTATTTAATTTCTTTATTTAACATACAACACATATCATTATCAATATAACGGCTTCTGATTACACCTTTGGTATCTTCAAATCTTTCTAAAAGAACAAATGCTATGTTGTCATAAATGATAGATATTGACTCATGAATATGTTATACAATGTATTATGGTTTGTATATGTAAAACATAGTGATTTTATTTAAATGACACAGAAAAGCAATGTCATCATTATCATCATTCAACAAAACAAAGCAAAACATTGAGCATGTCATGGGGTTAGGGTTATAGTGTTTAACGCCACTTTCAACAATAATTCAGTTGTATTGTGGCAGTCAGTTTTATTGGTGGAGGAAACCGGAATACTCTGAGAAAACCACCGACCAGACGCAAGTCACTGGCAATGTTTTATCGAGTACACATAGCCATGAGCGTGATTCGAACTCACAACGTTAGTGGTGATATACACCGATTGCATAAGTAGTTGTTAATCCAACTACCATACAACCATGAGCACGACGACCCCTTGCTTGTTATGTTAATGAGATGAAAACAGATACAAACCTAGCTAGAAAATTGTAAATATATTATATTCTAAATTTCCCTATGAAACGAATTTACAATATCTCATAAACTGCGTACTAATAAATAAAAGTCATGGTTTGATAATTAATGTATTCAATCATAGAAATACAGGCTGCAAGACAGGTTCCATGTTCGGATATTAATAGTCCGCAAATACTAATTTCGATATATCTGCTGGTTGTTGTTTTTATCAATGAACTAGTAAGAGAAATTTAGCTCATACATACTTTGTTAAAATCCTCTTCACTGATAGTGGAAATACTAATAGTGATATTGTTTCAACAATACATAATTCAATCAAAAATGTCCTATTGGTCCTTAAATAATATCTACTCATTTTACGGTACTTTCTTTTACCAAGATTATGATTTTATTTTAATATAAAGTTTGTTTCATTACTTCTAGATTTCACAATGAGGTTATATGTAAATGGAGATTTAAAAGGAAATGGTGTAGATATTTTTCCAGTTGATCTAGTACGTAACTGATTTAATTGGAAAAAAAGACAATTATTATTTGCACAACACAATTTCCTTAATATCAAATGATGTTCATGTCGTTGAACAGTAACATGACCGATGGAGCAGGAACTACCTACCTTTCTGGAGTACCTGAGTTCACCGCCTGTTTTAGTCGGGTTCGTGTTGCAAAATCTTTAGGTTTCTGTGTAGTGTTTTGTAGATCATTGTTTGTACTTTTGTCTCTGTTAATAGGGTCATTGTATTGTCTGTCCTTCTTCTATTTACGATTCCCGGTTACCCCTTTGGTATCTTCAATCTTTTGAAGTATGTGTCTCGGGATTCTCTATTCTTGATTTCCCCTTCGGTTTTCTCTAACGTTTGCTAATCAAGATCACTTTACCATGTCCGTAATTGAAGGTACAACTTTAGTGGTAATATAGACCTATATTGCATAGATAGATGTAAATCCAAATCCCATCAAAATAGAATTTCCCTTGATGAAAAATCCACTAATCGGATTAAACACTAGGTCCTCATATATTACAAGAGGTGTGTATCAAACCGATAGGAAATGATATACCATCTATCAAGATATTTTCACACGTCTATTGTCACTTTTCTTTGAAACGATGTTGTCTATATTTCAGGCTAAAGATTGAAAGTGCTTTTACAATCCAGAACTATGTCATTTATACATTTTCGTGAATCATTAACAAACCGAATATTTTACGTGGGTGAAAAATTACAATATCAATTCTATGAAAACTTCATTACATCCTCACTCAATAATATAAATGGTTCACCCTTCCAGGGCACCCGAGTTCACCCTCAGTTTTTAGTGAGGTTCCTGTTGCTTGCTCTTTAGGTGTTCTGTGTTATATTTATTTGTTGTTTGTCCTTTTGTCCATTAAGTATTGTGTGTTTGATTTACGACTTCTGATACCTTTGGTATCATCAAACATTTTACTCACATGTGGAAAGCGCTTGCATGACCGCATCATTCCACTACGAAAAGAGTCCCATAAAACTGGCTTAACCCAGCTACCTATTTTTAAAAACTTAAAGTGCCTGTACCAAGACAGGGAAGTGTGCGGTCATGTATTTGTGTATTCGGTGTAGCGATTATGCCTCTTTCTCCGATTTTTTATATTTAATTGTTCTGACAGTGTGGTAGTTTTGGATTTTTCATTTTATACCGGTATTACTATTTTAGTACATTTTGTAACAAAAGATACAGCATTTATATAATTATAAATCGTGCATAAGGTAAAATACGGATTAGATGATACTATAGTAAATATTTAAGGTATCTACAATTTCAGTACAAGATTAGTTTTCCACATTCTACCCAATCTTTATCGATTTAACTAAAGAAGAATGTATTAACCCTGACCCAAACCCTATCTTGATAAAACAAAACCAATAATGCATTCCGAGTTGCTAGTGCTTTTTATTTATGTAGAAAATATTGCTATCTTTTTTTACAGCAAACATATGTTCACGAAGAAGATACATTATTCTTTCTTGGTAGAGATAAAAGTCATTTTTACAAAGGGTTTATGGACGAGGTTTGTATTTTAAAACTTTCAGTATTTTTGTACTTGACTTTTTTTATTTTGCTTTACGACAAAGGCATGCAATATTCAAAATATATGTACATTTATGGGGAGAGTAATCAGAGTAAAAATCTAAAAGGAAAAATGCAGATATGAATATATTATATTTTTCCATTTTTGATTTTCTCTTGAGTTTATTGTTAATGATTAATTTCTAATTTTGTACTGCCATTGATGTATGATATATTATGGGTTTCGAGTGTTTAACGTCACTGTTTGTCGCTTTGTCCTTTTTAATTTGACCATTGTCTTGTCTGTCTTTCTTCGACCTACGGCTCTTACTACCCCTTTAGTATCTTCAAACATTTCTTTCAACAAGATATCAGTTATATTGTCGCAATGAGTTGTGTTGGACGAAGAAATCAGAGTACCCAGAGAAAGCTACTGCATGAGAAACTTTATCCATAACAAGTACAAATGTACACATCGCTTTAATTGTCATTGACGAGAATTGAACTCACAACTTAAGCGGTGATAATCACTGATATTATATATGTATATGAAAATCCAGTTACAATGTGATTGTGGCACGACTGTCCAAATATTCAGATATAGCAATGCTAACAACAATTATTGCAAAACAATCTGTTGGTCCCAGTAATGAATTGCATTAATGTAAACAATAGAATGATAAAAGTCTGTGTTTCTCATATATTTAGTTTTCCTTGTTGTGTTTTTATTTATATTTTTTGTGTGTTCATTCTGCATCTTTTTTGTGTGTTCGTTCTGCATTTTTTATTTTGTGTGTGTTCGTTCTGTGTCTTTTGTTATTTTTGTGTGTCTTCGTTCTGCATTTGTGTGTGTGTGTAATTCTCTTCTACATCTTTTTGTGTGTGTGTGTTCGTTCTGCATCTTGTGTTCCCTATTGTTTATGTCTCCAGAGTGACTATTCTTGATAGCCCCTTCCTTTTCCTCTGATGTTTATTTACTCTAGCTAGATAAGTGTTACAGGTAAACAATGTGTATTTCTGATCATATTCATTTTGTTGTAGTTTGTATCCTTAGACTTGATAATTCAGTTTTCTAGGTATTTCAGGTTGTCTTTTACAACATAGCATTAGTTAAAGCTGAAATAGAAGGTATCTTTGTAGTTTTATCCTTCAATTGATAATTTAGTTTTCTACGTATTGTAGGTGGTCTTTTACAACGTAGCATTAGTTGAAGCTGAAATACACGACCACATTACTTTGTCTACCATGACAAAATATCCAAAGTTACATAAATATGGTCAGTTATATTATAAGATGGACCAGTCGACTGGTAGCATGTACTTGAAAGACGATGGTCTACTTGAGGTACCAGGAGAACTTCACGGCAGCCCTCTGTTCACAGAGGTATGTTTCGAAATGAATATTTAAATCTATTAAATTTGGGAAAAATCCTGTGAGTTTATGCAGTTCTTTAGTTGAATATGGTTCCGGTATATTTCATCCAAGAATTAATTTAGATATAAGGATGCGATATTTTATATAAGGTTGTAATAATAATAACGTAAGTATCAAATTTAGTGCTCATGACGTGTTTCAGGAATAACCTTCCTCAGGTACGCTACAAGCCAAAATATTGAAAGCCAAATAATTTAAAAATCCATGGGAGCAAGAAAACCAAAGGGTCAAACCAGGACAGACAAAATCGGCAAAGGTCACCTTTGACTGAGAGAAGAGAACTTTAGTATAACCTACAAATTTAATACAGTAACAATAAATAAGCTTATCACATATTTAAAAGTAATAATGTGAATTTTGCCCATACATAAACACCGGAAGTGCCACAGCGATATCAGCCCATGGGCAGATATCAGGGCAAAAATATGATAACACTTTATCAAGACTCTCTCTAAATAGATCAATGCATGACTTTTTCCATATCAGGACTGTTATCATCCCGCAACCGATATGGATCATTCATATCCATATAAATTTGGTGTCTGTGTGGGAAGTTAATTTTGTTCTTTCTAATTCAATGTTGAAATATGTGATAAATAGATTAATGCTTGCCTTTTTCCATTTCTGATATGGAAAAGGGCATGCATTAATCTATAAATAAATGTGCCTGTATATAATTGATATTTTACCTTTTTGTAAAACACAGTTATCTCCCATTTTATGTCAAACATGCACCATAATTTGATCAGTGGATGAAATATTTAAAATCAAACATAATTCAGTACTATAGATTACTACAACTTGTATGACCATTAAGACAGAACAGGAAGTTTATGATTACTCAGACTTTAATGTGAGCAATGCATTAAATGTGCAGTTATTCGTATTACATATGCATACATGCATTGATTTCCAATATATGACTGAATTTACACTTACTAAACATGTATGTACAGCAAGTTTAGGCTTGGGTTTATAGTTCTTAATGCCACTTTCAACACTATTTCATTTATATCGTTGCAGTCAGCTTTATTGTTGGAGGAAACCGGAGTACCCAGTGAAAACCACCGACCTGTCGCAAGGCACTGACAAACTTTATCACATAATGTTGTATGGAGTACACCTCGCCATGATCGAACACACAACGTTTGTGGTGATAGACACTAATTGCACATGTAGTTGTAAATCCAACTACCATACGATCACGACCACGACGATCCCTACAGCAAGTTTAATTACTTATCAATCTTTCTTTACTGAAAAATGTATATTTCTGTCTATTTTCAGAGCTTACAAGACTACAACAGATTTAATCTAAAATATCCAAATAACTAGACTAATTGAAAGATAACACAAATATCATCTGCTTTATTTTCACTCAACACCCTTTTTATGCCAAAATATCTTAAACTAAATTCTATATTGCAAGTGAAGACCACATCGTTGGTTAAATTGTTAGCGTGTTCGCCTCGAGTAGATCGTGGGCTCGAGCTCCAGTCGGGTCAAACCAAAGGCTATAAAATTGATATTTGTTGCTTTTCCACTACACAGCATTAAGGAGTAAAAGCTAAAACTGGTTGGCTTGTAATCAGGATAATGTGTCCGGGTCCACAGACTGTTCTTTCAGTGAGCTATCACTATGTGTGTAGGTCCACAGACTGTTCTTTCAGTGAGGTATCACTATGATAATCCAACTAAGCGTGTTGTTCTAGTACAAAGCGGACATCATCATCATTTCATCGAATATATACCCATTACATATATAGTGTGGTGGTACAAGACTATGTATCAGGTCGAGCCTGTTGTGTGAACCAGTATCACTACGAGTCGCGATAGCGACGAGTTGTGATGCGGTTAGTTCACGCAACAGCAATCGTTTTAACCTCTTTCTACAATTTTTCTATTGGATTTTGGAACTGTTCCGACAGCGTGGAATATAAAGTTGTTTTTTTTCCTTCTTTTTTTTGGTATCACTCTATTTGGGAACCTACCAAAGATCTTTCATATTCAATGTGTGTATGCATAATTATATATATTTTGAAATAAACTGAGTCAAAAGATAAATGTGTTCTGTGTTTTATATTATTTCATAGCAAGGACGTATATTTAACGTCCTTGCTTTAATATTATCCCGACAATTCACAAAAAGTACAGAAAACAAAACAAACAACCAAAAGGAAAAATCACGTAATACTATCAGATCAGTAGTACGTCAGATTATCTTAGAAATTAATTCATTGGACATGTAAACGACATATCAGAACTTTCTATTTTTAGTAGTCCCTTTATTTTACTTTTTATTACTATTATTTTTTTATTTTGACTTTAAAGGAATACTCCAGTCAGTTGAAAAGTTGTTTTAATTCAATTCATTATAACTTTTTATTCATAAATAACTTATTTAAAAAAAAAAGCACCTTTATTAACATTAATATATCCAATTATAAATGTGAATATTTGGAATTTCCTGTGGTAGTGTAAGTGGCCATGACACCTATTCATGTGACGTCACAGGTCCGGATCATCATGTTAGTTGAATAAATAACATGTATCTGATTCTTCCCAACATCGTGCCCGTTTGGTTCTTCTTCTTTAAGGTTTCCAGTATTCCATCTGTATATGTAGATGATTAATTACTGGTGCATGCGTGGCCTATTTACATCAAAACTTAAGTTAAATTAACAATGTATATACATGGTAACAGTGCAAGTAACAGACTAGAGTGATTAAAACTATGTACAGGAGATGAGACTAGTTTAGTTGAAAGTGGAGAGAACAGCAGGTGTGAGCTGTTCTCTAAAGATGTGTACTGTTGGTGCATGTACGACTGTATCTGGGAGGAGATTCCATTGGGTTATAGTGTATGGGAAGAAAGAGAATCTGTACGAGTCTTTAGACGTGTAGATGTGTCGGAAGGTGAGAGTGTGATGTTTCCTAGTTCTAGAGTCTGATGGAATGAGAACTGCGTTAGATGGAATTGCGACAAGTTGATGTGTGATCTTATACATCATGACTAGGCGTGTTCGTAGTCTGCATTGAGCTAATTGTGGCCAGTTTAATGTGTTCAGCATGTCTTTATNTTGCCTACATTGATGTGTTTTTCGCCGGATTCCAATGATATGATGTCGTCATGACAAAGGAGTTCGGCAGAGAACGTCCCGTGCAACGTGGCGCCATTCTTTTATCACCACAGTGTGGTGATACAACATCTTGTATCAGACAGGCTACTTTCGTTAATTTCAAAGGAAAACGTACATAATGTTAGATAAAACTTATTCTCACCATGATATAGCTGAAAATGGCTCATTTTGGCATTAAACACTCACTCACTCACTCACTCGATAATTTCAATAAAATTAACAATGTGAAATGACTATCATTTGCCAAAATCCAGATCCGTGAATCAAATCGACTACTAAACACATTAAAGGGTATTGGATTATGTCTGCCTCTTATTGAGTCTGACATGTATGTGTCTGATGGGTCAGTTATCGAATACCAGTACAAAAAACGTACTGGTGAGCGATTTTTATCGGTATACAACACATTTAGAAACGTTGTAAGCTATCAATCAGAGATCGCAATACAAATACATGTATATTTGTTCCCATGTTTAACAAAATTTATATGACGAATTATGAGTTAGCTATAGACGTTAAGCTTGATATATTTGTTCCCATCACTGGTATGTACAAGACATGTGATATAATTTTTCTCTATTATTTTCATTTTTATGTGTACAAATGTGTTTATATTCAGTAAGCGGTGTGAATGAGGTGTGCCTAATGTACTGTCTGGTACTGACATTTAACACAGCGGATATCTTATAAGACATAGGAACTGTTTATTCTTCGTGGGCATCTGAGTTCATGTTGCTCATCTTATTGGTTTTCTGTGTTGTGGGATTTTGTTGTTCCCTCGTCCTGTGTCTTGTGTCCTATGTTGCTTGTGTCTCTGGATTGTCCATTATTAACTACCCCTTTGGTTTCCTCTAACGTTAATTGTCGTCGTGAGAGTTTACAAGACAACGAACATATTATTGGAAAAGCATACCGGATATATGTTATACGAAGTACATGTTTATTGTTTGCGGCTGAATTTTCTTGTGCAGTTTTTCACTTTTGTGTTTTAATAGTTCTCATCGTTTTACCTTTGTTGGTGAATTTTTATTGCTTAGCGACTCAATTATTTCAGCTTAATTATGATATAAACAGGTTACCTTTCTGATAAGAGGATTATGTCTGCTTTATACAGCCAACAGGTAAATCCACTAGTACATAGTATGCTATTATCAGCAACCCACACCATCTGGAGGTTTGGCACATTAAACTAGTTAAACTCCGCCACGCTTTGTTAACGTGTCTGTGCCAAACCAGGAAAGTGGGCAGTCATGTATTTGTGTTAGCTATCGTTTTAACCTCTTTCTACAATTTTTCTATTGGATTTTGGAACTGTTCCGACAGCGTGGAATATAAAGTTGTTTTTTTCCCTTCTTTTTTTTGGTATCACTCTATTTGAGAACCTACCAAAGATCTTTCATATTCAATGTGTGTATGCATAATTATATATATTTTGAAATAAACTAAGTCAAAAGATAAATGTGTTCTGTGTTTTATGTTATTTCATAGCAAGGACGTATATTTAACGTCCTTGCTTTAATATTATCCAGACAATTCACAAAAAGTACAGAAAACAAAACAAACAACCAAAAGGAAAAATCACGTAATACTATCGGATCAGTAGTACGTCAGATTATCTTAGAAATTAATTC
>MJUT01059503.1:194999-209097 GCA_002080005.1 Gigantidas platifrons
ATAACGTAATAACCAATGAAATGAAGAAAAAAAACGAGAGATTTAAATTCAACAATCACTTAATGATGAATTTATTGTTAGCTATTGATTTGAAAATACCAGATGGATGTATACTTGTTAATCATCATATTTATTGTTTCTCCCGTCAACGTTTACTCGTATTGGTCAGCAGACAGTTATTGGAACAACAGATATAGTTCCAATGGAATTAGTTACACAACTGGTAAGTCATTAGAAACAAACAGAAACACATTTCTTAGCATAAAGAATGGAACCACAAATAAAAAAGTTTGAATATAGCAAAGGTATAACCAGAAGAAATGGTAAATCGGCAGAATGACAGACAATACAATGTCCTAAAGAAAAAATGATAGAAAGACAAATCATGATTCACAAAACATACAGAAAATATACACTAGAGAAAATCGACAAAGGCAATCAAGTATTGACAATTCAGAGACATTGGCAATCTCAACATTGGGCTCTTAAGGAGGATAAAAATAAACACAGAGAAATAAAGTGATGAGAAACATGGACCCCACCAAATAACCGGTGATGATCCACATACTCTGTTGAACTTTCAGCACTATAACATGATCTGCCATACATACCAATTCTATCAATAGTAAAATAGATACGACAGATCTTTCAAACACTTCATTTATTGAAATATTTGGTAAATATTTTATGAACGGATATAACATAAAAATTAAAACATTTGCAATTGGTACTCATTTTAACAACACACAAACCGTGTTTGGTATTAATTTTATTTATTTCTAAACTATCAAAGAAATAAATTGCATTTGAATAGAACACTGTTCGACTGTATTATTCGTACCATGGTAACCCTTTTTATCCACAAAAATGTCTTATTTCTAATGTGCTTCATAGATTAATCTATAAAATGTGTTCAAGCCACGACATAGCTGAAATACTGCTAAAGTTGGCGTTAAACAACTATCAATTAATCATATAATATAGACTGAGCGCACGTTACTGCGCAGCGTTTAAATAACCTTAATTTCTGATTTAATGTGGTTGTTATTAGTTTTTATGATGCCATATCTACATAATCTTTATATCATAATAAACCGTAGGATATGAGGAATAATTTTCCGACAATATTTATGAAATATATTGATATTTATTCTGTCGTATCCCACCACGGAATCCCCCTTCCGTCTTAAAAACGTCCCGTCAGATGTAACATTTCTGTTACAAATTGATAAGATTTTCGGGCATTTCACGAAAACGCATTCACGGAAATCGCACCAAATCTGCTAAGAAAGTAAACGTCAAAATTCTTCCAACGTAATGTCTCGATGGCCGTTTTCTGTTGCGGTTTTTTGTTTTTATCCGCATGTATTTAAGTCCATTCAATGTGTCAGATACTGAACTGAAATGCTGATCACCAACTTTAAAGGCTTTTCCCGATAAATTTAGGTGAAGTTGAGTAAATATTTGTTCACTGTTATGCAGATCTATATTGTAAGAAATAATACAAGAAATTTTGAAGATGACTTTTGAAGGATAAAGAAATATTGACCGAAATACGCAGTCTGAATGAAATGTCCACTTCTTAATTTTACTAAAAAAAACAACGTCGCTTGGAATTTTAACAATTTATAACGCAGCACACAAATAAATCATCAAAATTTGTATGTGCCAAGCAATTAGTTCTATTCAAAGGCTACCATTAATACCAAGCATGGGTATATTAAAATTAAAACAAACACGAACAGAATAAAATGCCAAGACTGAATGGATTGTCCACTTCATCAATTTCGACGTCAAATGCGTTTTCAAGACTTTTGTGAATTTTGCACCTGTTAGCGTCGTAAACGTAAATGGTTTTTCCGTTGCTTGTACCAGGAATCTGATCACATTTATCAAAACATATGGTCAATTAAAAGAAAACTTGGAAAATCAAATACCGGANAAAAATTTATCACTTAAGTTCCACTTGTGAAGCAGGTACAACAATTTGGTTTAAAGCGTTACGTTACGGTACGCAACATCTTGCGAGCAGGCTGATATTTTTCAGTATCAATTGTATTCACATTCAGATGACATGTTTATCATCCTTAAATCAACCATAAACACGGATACATCTATATTTGTATTTTTCGCGGGAAAAATTACATGATTCAAAATATTCAAAATACGCTTCCCCAAAACCGTAGTTCATAAGTAGTTTGCAAAATATACCATTCATTTTTACAGATTTATATAAATGTTAAGATTGTTGGATTTTCCCTTTAATGGGGATATTCATTTTTTTTTATTACAAACATCAAAGTGACCCATTTTCATTAAATGTTTTGCTTACCAATGCCGTTCCGGTTTAGAAAACATGACGGTCACAACCTCCTTTATGACGTAAAAAATTATGACGTCTGAGGAGAGGTTATCAAGAATTGTGTAAAGTACATTTTTGTAGGACGATGTTTGTTGATATTTCTAACGCGACAGTTCTTAATTTGATATATGTTTTAAAAAATAATGTTAACTAGCTAATGGTGTAGATGAATTTTATTTATTTTTGCCATCTTCACAGGAATTATCGTTTAAATGTTAGGAGAATTTGGTGATAACCCCTGCTGACTGTTGATAAGTCCTGCTCAGCTCACGCGGACTTTGATACGAGTTTTGTTTATGGCTCAGCAGGTAGATATAGCCGGAGGGAAGGATGATAAAGTACAATATATATCAATCACGTTGACGATACTTAATCCCAATCCTGCAGCTCTGATTCCTGCAAAAAACGCGCAATGTCCTGCACCACCATCCTTTTTCTCTCGTCTGCTTGCTGTTTGCGCGCGAATATTGTTTCAACCGGAACCTCCCTAAGAAGCATGTAACGCAATATTGGTCAAAATACAATATTGTTAACTTATATGAAATGCGCCTTTGTCAGCCATATTTATAGAGACAGATAAATAAATTAAAACATCGCATTTTTATTTTACAACGAAATTAACAAGAAATATTTATATAACCAGACTCCAAAAAACCAGAAAAACCATCATTAGATTTTCATATTTCACGGTGAAAGAATATTGACCAGTTCATGTTCATAAACTCCATTAACTTACACGTCCCAACTCATTGACTTGTTCATGTTCATAGACTCCATTAACTTGTACCAACTCCTGGTACAGTATACTCCTCTGGTGTAGCAAATACTCTGCTTGTTTTGTATATATAAGAAGTAACAATTGCTCCAATTAAAATATCATTTATTATAAAATTTTCTAAATAAATGCCTAAATTTATTACATAACCTTAGGAGTGTGACAAAACAACTGTTACTAATAATCTAACTAAAATGTAAACTAAGCAATAACAATTTCAACTACAAAAAGGGGTGGCAACTGAAATTAGGGGAAAATGCCACACCCAGAGTATTTGCTATCGACAAAACTTTGCTAATAAAACCTGATGCAGGAATTGCATAATAATTAAAATTCTGCAAAGGACATAGAAATTATAACATAATCATGAGCAGATAAATTCTGACCTCATGACCTATAAAATATACACCTGTAAACAAACAACCAAGTGCAAGCACAGGTTTATCATGGAAGCCCATGATCATGATCAATAGATGTATGTACATGAAACAAACACAGTCAGACTAGTAAAAATAAAAAATAAACAATGTTTAATATGAGCAGACAAATTCTGACCTCACGGTTTACATTTTTGTAAAAATGTGTGTAACCAAACACAAAGTTCAAGCATGATTGGCTAGAGCCATTAATGTAATATTTTATTAAATTTCTAGACTGTGAAGGTGAACATAAACATTCTATAAAAATGGCAAATAATATATGATCTTAAATTTTATTATCTAAAAAAAATGTTGATGAACAATAAATATACGAAAATGTTTGTGGTATTATATTACTCGTGAAACTAAAAGTAATTTCATTTGCACTGAAGCATGAAATTATGAGACGTGCATGCGCTACCTATAGTGTATATGCACTGTAATAAAAAAAAATCTCTAAATCAATATAATATATTTGTAAGAAGATTGCATAGTTTAATAATATTCAGAACTCTGTACTGATATCATTTCTTAAAATTATTATTTATTCTATATATAAACACGAACGATTATAAAAGAAAAGTTTAAAGATACCAAAGGTGTAAATAGAAATCGTAAGTCTAAGCAGGACAGACAGCACAATGGTCAAAAGACAGAAGGACAGGCAGTACAATGGTCAAAAGACAGAAGGACAGGCAGTACAATGGTCAAAAGACAGAAGGACAGGCAGTACAATGGTCAAAAGACAGAAGGACAGGCAGCACAATGGTCAAAAGACAGAAGGACAGGAAGTACAATGGTCAAATGACAAAAGGACAGGCAGCACAATGGTCAAAGGACAGAAGGACAGGCAGCACAATGGTCAAAAGACAGAAGGACAGGCAGCACAATGGTCAAAAGACAGAAGGACATGCAGCACAATGGTCAAAAGACAGAAGGACAAAAAGACAAACAATAGTCGATAAAGTACTATACAAAAAACTAAAGATTTTGTGAACGAAGTATGATTACGACAATAGAAACATATCCGTGGTCATTTGTGGTACAGATATTCCATAACAGTTAACATTTTACATTTCAGATTTATAAAACAATTATTTTGGTTCATATAGCTTATTTACACTCAGTAGGCATTTGCATACACCATGCATGTTTGCATCACGAATTTGGTGATCGACCCTACTGGGAATATTTCGGATAATACTTCAGATGTCTAACTGTTAAGTCACTTTATGACTTATCATCGGGTTTGTAACAAGAACAACACGACGGGTGTCACTAATAGAGCAGGAACTACACCCCGTTTTTATTGGGCTCGTGTTGGTCAATCTTTGGTTTTCTGTGCAGTGTTTTGTAGATCATTGTTTGCACTTTTATCCTCTTTCTTTTGACAATTGTCTGTCCTTCGATTTACGGCTTCTGATTACCTTTTGGTATTTTCAGATTTTTCATAAACCACTTTATCTAATGATAACATTGGCCTCTTAATACTTTATGTTACTGCCTAACAATAACTATTTATTTCACTGTAAATCTCAAAGATCAAAGGAGCCATAAACAATCCTCGCACGAAATGACTCAAATCCTTATATATACTATTATTCCAAGAAAGGTGACAAAGAAAATTTACCCAGCTCGCACCAAAGTCTTATATCTATACTAATATGGTAGAAATGTCACAAGCTTCACATAATTCACCATAAACTAAATAACAGTTTAAGAAAGCTAAAGTTTACTTACCTTCAATCATTTGTAAGTATTTTATAACACAATATCTAACTGAAGGCGATTGTTGATTGTTAACCACCCTCTACTTTTGCTTTTGCTTCATACAGGAGAACACGTTTTTGTTTTTTTTTAGTTTATTTTACCCGTTTATTAGTACTCAAAATCACACAGTTGCAGGACAAAAGATAATAATATTCTACATGTGTATTCAAAAAGTACCTAAATGAGAGGAGATTTTCTAACAAAGGAACGGTACACATTAACAACAAATGTCAATATAAGCAAGCAGAAAAAAAAATGAAAAAAACTCACAAACAGCCGCCATTGAGACAAATTGTTTAATTTCATTTGTTCACTGGTTTCTGTTTTGTTGATTATAAAGCTTTATTTTCTTATTGGGCCCATAAGACTAGTTTAACCCCGCCACTTTTATTGAAGTGCCTGGGCTAGGAAAGTGACCGGTCATGTATTTATGTTATACTAGTCAACAAAAGAAACGATACAAGGTTATGATGCTCAATATTTTTTACATAGAGGGAAAATAAATCGACAAAAAATCGTATAATTTAGATTCATATGGGCATAACACATAAGGCAATATCAACAAAATTTCTCAGCATTATTATCAGAACATATCATGGACAGACAGAAATTGTCATGCAGTATGGAGGTTTGCGGAGTTCAGTAACGTGTGTGACCACCTCTTGCTGTAACGACAGCTTCGCATCTCCGATGCATAGAACCAATCAATCGTTGGATAAAGGTTTGTTGGAAATGTTGTTCCACTCGTGTACAAGTGCGTTACGCAACTCCTGTAGTGTTTCCGGTGGATTTTGACGGTGGCGAACACCGAGATCATCCCATAAATGCTCAACTGGTGACAGATCCGGTGATAATGACGACCAAGGAAGTATACGGACGTGATTCTGGCTCAGAAAGTCTTGACAACCACGAACCACGTGACATCTTGCATTGTCATGTTGAAAGACATGATCAAAGTTTCGCTGTTACATAAAGGGCAGAACGATAGGATCAAGAATATCGTTTCTGTATTTTACGGCATTCAATATTCCTGGAACAATATTGCGCCGAGTGCGACCATCATGACAAATTCCATCCCAGACCATAACACATCCGCCTCCAAAACGGTCGGACTCGTACACACACTCGTCCGTAAAACGTTCCCCACGTCTGCGGTACACACGATAACGTTCATCGCTAAGGCGAAGTGAAAATCGGGATTCATCACTAAAAAGGATGTGTTGCCAGGTTTGAAGCCTCCAACGACGGCGTGCACGAGCCCAGACTAGTCTCGCAGTCCTATGGCGTTGTTTAAGGATTGGTCCTACCACCGGACGCCTAGTTTGAAGTCCAGATTCACGTAGTCTTCTGCGAACAGTCTGACCCGAAATTCTGACGTTTGCTAGACCTGGTGTTCTACATGTACGGGCAATGTCCGGGCATTGTCATCAACCGTTATCATACGGTTCCGGAGGTGAATAAGGCGTAAATGTCTGTCTTGACGTTGTGAGGTCACACGCGGCTTTCCGTTACGGGGTCTGTCATTCGTCCTACCTGTTTGTCGAAAACGAATCATTAGCATTGATATGACTATTCTAGACACATTAAAGTGGTCTGGAACGGCCTGTGAGTCATTCCAGCCTGAACCATACCCACCGCTCGCTCACGGTCATTTTGACGGAGCCGTGGCATCGACGTTCTTGTAAAAATTCAAATTTTCAGAATGGCAAATTGCTTACTTTTGTTGACAGCACTATTAATGACCGCATGTGATTTAAATGCCTGATTCGATCATCGCTAACTCGATCATGGGAGGGAAAATTGACTTTCCGGAATTTTTCCGTAACGGAACAGGATGTTATTGTTTGCTTTGTGAGGATAAGCGCGTTTCACGCTAACATTGACGTAAATGAAAATAAACAATTGTTTTGGTTTAGCATAAACATATATTAAAAAAAATTCTTTGTATCGTTTCTTTTGTTGACGAGTATATTTGGCCTCTTTTATTTTACCGGTTTGGTATTTGGAACTGTTCCGACAGTGTAGTGTTTTTTTTTATTTTTCATTTTATTCATAGATATGTTTTGTAATTTTCACTGATAAATTTGATAACTTTAGTTTTTATTATAAATCTTAACATTGCAATTTGCACACTGTTAAAGAGATTTAAAAGTTATTCAAATTAACTGAGACGTGAATACCAACTACCTGAACGAACGGGTGTGATTATCAATAAAAATATCTGCTCCAATCGATTGGAAGTTCGATTTCCTATTTAGACTCACCCGAAACGTGACAATGAAGGAGTTAATTTAGAATAATATATATATTTGTGATTGCAACAACTTCAGTATTCTTTTAAAAGTAAAAATTAATGAATATTACGATGCAATACATTAATTATATACGATTTTCTTCCCACGATGTTTTATTTCGGCATGAAACCATTGTTAGCTGTTTGACCAGATTTGTGTTCATTTAAACTCCAATGACTCATACATTTGATAATTAACCAATTGCAAAATTGAAGTATTTTGAAAAATGCAACCTTTTAAATATAGCTTACATATATTTTGTATTAAGTTCAAAATTAAGACTAAGAGTTAAGAAATAATTCATGGGGGCTTGAATATATACTGATTTTACCACGGATTGGCCCTTTATGCCAAATATTTTACCACGAGCGATAGCGAGGGGTAAAATATCGGCATAAAGGGACAACCCGTGGTAAAATCCATATATACTGAAGGGATAAAGAAACGCAGGGTAACATAATATGCTCCTATGTTTTAACTGCGTGGCGTAAAATTACGAAAACTGGGCAAACGAGTGGTTTGGTCAGTGTGCACTAAAATCGGTGTCTAAAGTTACTCAACCGTGAAAGGTATCATGATGACATAGAGAAAGTAGTAAAAAGCAAATAACACGTGCAGAATAATGATAACAAGTTCGTCAACACATCGTTTCATACCACTTTATACTCTTGAGGTATACACATCGCTTTCCACTATTTAAAGTTAATTTGAATCTCTTGTAATCATGCCACGGCTGACAGAAGTTCAGAGGGGTCAGGCTATTGCATTGCTAATGCAAGGTCAAAGGCAACAACAAGTTGCTTTGCAATTTGGTGTGAATGTTTCCACCATAGAGCGTCTTTTTCGTCTCTGAGAGATACTGGAAGGGTTTCCGACCGTCCGCGCATAACGACGCCACGTCAAGACAGGGTTATTCGTCTTGCCCACTTTCGTAATCGCCACGTTACTGCCACTGAAACCGCTTTAACTACGGTAGGCAATCATAAAAGCCACATTCACCCAAAAACTATGAGAAACCGATTGCGCGTGCTTGGTCTGCGAGCTCGTCGACCTTACATTGGTTTTCTTCTCACTCGTGCACGTCGCGCGCGTCGTATGGCTTGGTTGGCGGCACATGGTCCCAGACAATTTCCAATGAGGCAATCGAGTCGCGGTTCACTCTTTTTCGTCCGGACGGTCGACGTCGTGTATACCGACGTCGTGGGGAACGCTTCGCCGACACTTGCGTTCCTTAGAGGGATAGGTTTGGGGGTGGCTCGCTTATGGTCTGGGGAGGGATATTTCACGGGTTAAAGTCTCCGTTGATTGTGATAGCCGGTATTTTAACAGGCGTAAGATATAGGAATGAAATCCTCCGGCCGGTTGCAGTTCCATTTGTGCAACAGCATTACCTAATTTTCCAGCAGGATAACGCTCGGCCCCATGTAGCCAGAATTGGTCAAGATTTTCTCGCCAATCATAACATTAACCCACTCAAATGGCCTCCGTTCAGTCCAAATTTGTCCCCAATCGAACTTCTGTGGGACGAAATGGACAGGAGAGTAAGGGGGCTTCGGAATGCCCCCACTACTCTCGACCAATTAAGGGCTGCCTTGTTGGAAGAGTAAGATAATATCCCCATGAGAAGGATAAATGCTCTGATGAACTCCATGCACAGGAGAATCAGGGCTGTAACAGATGCGCGAGGGGGGATACGAGATATTGACGAGTTAATCGATTTCATTTTAACATATTGGGGGGTACTGTGAAATTGGTTTCAATTACCCATGAATTATTGATCAAAATTTAATGAAATTTTAAAAACTTATTTATTAAATTTGTGTTTTTATCCTTATATATTTATAAGTTTTGAAAAAAACATTCGAACAAATAATATTAAATCACCTAAAATGTTGACCCTGCGTTTCTTTTACCTTCAGTATATATTCAAGCCCCCGATGAATTATTTCTATTCTAATAGGACAAATACGGTATTTGAACAGCCAAAGCAAATTATGACGTTGCCGATCAGCTGATATACCAATATACGCATATTTTACCACGGGGTTGGACCCAAAGCGTTTGAAGGACGTCATATTAGAATTCTGTACAACAACGCTGTTCATAGAGTTATATATGTGAGGGTCGTCATTTTACTCACTGCGGAAATTTTTTACATTTTATTGAACCACCGAGGATGGCGTCAAGTCAATAGGACCAATTACTCCCAATTGGACCCGTACTGGAGTTATCTACTCTCGGTTGTTCAAGTCCACACAACAACTTACAGGTTTTACAGAGAACAATTGGGCTCCGCACCTCCTAAGGCCGACACTGGAAGTACCAGTACCAGGCCTGAATAGTGAACGATTTTGTACACATGTGTGTTAGTGTTAGCAATTTCGCCTGTTTTTCTACGATTTACCGGTTGGAATTTGGAACTGTTCTGATGGTGTAATATTTTTTTGTTCTTCATTTTAGTACTATTAGACCCAATTATATTCCTTATCAATTTTCTACAATTAGTCTCTGGATTCAGGCAATGCCTATGGTGCCTCTCATTGCCCACCCCCTTTTTTTAACATCGATTTTTTTTTTATATACAGAACATTTTGCTACTTTCTATGTATCACTGTATGACATATATACAATCAAACAGTAGTTTCTATCCATACCGGGTTTCTGACTACTGTTTGATTGTTTTTATTGTATATATATGTCATACAGTGATACATAGAAAGTTGCAAAATGTTGTGTACATGAAAAAAATCGATGTTAAAGAAAAACGGGGGAGGGGGCAATCAGAGGCACCATATAGGGTCCTGTCCACAAGTACATGTGTGCTTACTAGACACTAGTCTTACTAACGCCGGCTTCCACCACCACAAAATTGCCGAAAGTGACGTAAATAAAGATTTAATAAAATCTAAAAAGGTTGTCATGCTTGGGTTTTTAAGTGTTTTTATCTGGACCAAGTGGCATACATTGACTATTTAAGATTTATTTTCAAAAAAACAGTTCGTACTATTGTAAAATGACATGCACCAAGCGTTTTATAGATTGTTGATCAAATAACAAAATACCACTCCCCCCAAATACCTTCGACTTATATAGACAAAGAGATCATTAGCATATAATTAATGGGAGATGCTGACCTTTCAGACAACTACCAATAACTGGGGGATTCACCGTTGCGTTCACAATATCGGCCCAAGAACCCAAAATATACATGGTAGTCACGATGCGGGTGGCCACGTCCTACATGTGACGATAAATACCAAAAGAACAAAATAATAATGAATAACTAATTCAGTGTGACATTTAGAAAACTGCCAAAAAAAAAGGGAATTAATTGAAATCATTATGAAAATAAATTTTAAACAGTGATGGTCAACAATTCCACCAATATCAACAAAACAAACAACAACCCTTATCCCAGATCGTGTTGATTTTTTATAATCGTTTCGTTATAATATTATAGATATGTTAAAAACGCGCTCAGATATATTTAACAAATAGTTCACGGCACTGAGGGCCATATGGCAGTTTATGGACCGTGATGTCACCCACAAAATATTATATGTTGTTCCCGTTGTTTTATTATAATAATAATAATAATAATAATAATAAAATCTTTATTTAGAGAGAGTAACTTATTTGGATTATACCAATTTTCAATATATTTTCTATATCACCAATACAAACGACATAATAACATAAGGGAGAATATGGTCATTTTCAGGTTGGTAACTTTTTTATGGTGAGAAAATGTGAAATAGTCAGAATCTATAAACGACAATGATAAAAAAAATCTGAATTGTAATTATAGTGTAATTTGGCTTAGAATTGTATTTTGCAGAATTTATTACGGAAGTCGAATATTCTTTATAATCGTAGGGGCTGTTGTGGTCAGGATCGTATGATAGTTCGATTTACAACTATCTGTACATTCAGTGCATATTGCCACTAATGTTGTGAGTTCGAAACCCGCTCATGGCGAGCTGTACTCGATACAATAATATGTGATGAAGCTTGTCAGTGATGCGACAGGTCGGTGGTTTTTTCCGGCTACTTCGGTTTCATTCACCAATAAATCTGACCGCCCCGATATAACTGAAATGTTGTTGAAAGTGGCGTTAAACACACTAACTTTAATCCCCTTTAATCGCCAGTATTCTGTATTCGTCATGTTCTATGAGTGTTTATTTATAATTAATCAGATGATACTAATAATGGAATGTGGTCGTATGACGTGAAAAATTACCTACCAGACAAATGGATCCAGAGATGTTCCGGATGTGAATGTGTTTCTAAAAGCTATAGGGTCTTATCTCGTTTGGGCTCTTGTAATGGACCAAGTGTGTAAGTAATTATACGTACAGATATATAGTACACCATCTAATATAAAGCTGATCGAACGAGATATCAACGCGTACCGAGTTCACCTCCGGTTTTTAGTAAGGTTCGTGTTTCTCGATCTTTAGTTTTATGTGTACATGTATGTTTTGTAGATCGTTGCTTGTCCTTTTGTCATTTTTCTTTTGGCCATTGTGTTGTCTGTCCTTTGATATAGGGATTCTGATTACCTCCCTTTGATATAAGGATTCTGATTACCTCCCTTTGATATAGGGATTCTGATTACCTCCCTTTGATATAGGGATTCTGATTACCTCCCTTTGATATATGGATTCTGATTACCCCTCTGGTATCTTCAAACTCTTCTTACTTGGAACATTCTATGCATGACCTTATTCAGGTACTAAGAACCCACTGTATTGAGAGAGTTTGTTTGAATTTCATTCCAAAAGACAATTCTTGACTGTATCCATGTTCTCCTCTGTAGCAAGGTTATAAAACATATAGGGTTATGGTTATGATGTTTAACGGAACTTTTAACAATGTTTCAGTTATATCGTAGCGGTCAGTTTTATTGTTGGAGAAAACCGGAGTACCCGGAGAACACCACCAACATGTCGCACGTCACTGACAAACTTTATCACATAATGTTGTATCGAGTAAAGATATTTTCAGCGTAAATATGAAAATGAAACAATATCATATCGTAAGAACAGGTCAAAAATCTAATTGGAAAATCGTAGAACAGAAGCAAAATCGATACGCCCAACACTTATGCTTGACCGCTCACCTTCCTCTCGTGATACAGACAAACAATCAAATGAATATATTTGTAGAGAGGTGATTTCAATTATGTCAAAATGTATCCTTGCACCGACACACTTTTTTTCGCATTGATTAAAAAAGTTGTAAGATACCAAAGGGGTAATTAGAAGCCGTAAATAGAAGGTCAGACAATGACCTAAAGAAAAAAAACAAAAAGTGCAACCTATTATTGTAACTATCAGCAGTACGACATGGAAGTCAGAATTGGCCATGTCGCGTTTTGCCATTTTCGGCTCCAAATCGAAAACGCAAAACAACGAAATGGCCGTTCCAGCCTTTCATAGGACGAAGGTGTTGTAAATTAAATATTCTGTAATATTGGAGGTAATGAAATGTCGATTAACAGGTTTGTAATAGAGTTTACTGATAGGAAGAAGAGTCTACTGTAGACATATATTTATTTCAGGACAGTAATTTTACATACATTTCCAAATATAACAAGCAGTACATTTGCTGTCGACACAACAGATATGTGAGTTTTCTTTGAGCATATTATTGTAGTACTCGTAAACGTTTAAAATACGAATTTTTTTTTTGTAATATGAGAGATTTCTTTAAAATGCATTTTTGTGTATAATTCAATTAAGACATGTCTGAAAATTACACACATAGTGACGGATCAAATAAAAACGTAGATATCTAATTTAGTGGATACGAACGATATGTTTCTGGAATAACCTTCATCAGGTACAGACTGGAAAACGAAGCAATTTAAAACTATTTTCGAAGAAAGAGAACAAAAGGTCCTAAGCAAGATAGCCAAAATCGGTAAAAGGTAATCTACATGTACACATTGTGTATGCCCGAGGGAGGAGAACCTTAGTTTTATCTAATGTCACCTATACCTGAGGGAGGAGAATCTTAGTTTTATTTATAATTACATTATTTAGGAACTGTAAATTTCAGTCATAAATATATCTAATAAACCATGTTATTGCCGAAACACCGACTACTGGTCGGATAAGACCCCCTGGGCTAATAGTCCACCAGCAGAGGTTTCGACCTAATGATAGCATTAAAAACGTGGATATCTAATTTAGTGCGCAAGACGCATTTCATGAATAACCCCCATCGTCAAAATATTGGTAAACCAAATAAATTAAAAGTCCATGGAAACAAGATGTGAAATAGACTTCCAATAAAAGAACATCTCGGGAACAGATTCTAAATGAAAATAATGAATATTATTTAAAATAGGAAAACAATTAAATGACCTTTTCCACAAATCAGTGCTTGTTTAATTTAGCAAACTATATATATATATAGCTAGGACCCTGTTGTCACTATATTTAATTTACAGGTATATTGGTTGTCATAA
>MJUT01059503.1:209309-227253 GCA_002080005.1 Gigantidas platifrons
AATTAAATGACCTTTTCCACAAATCAGTGCTTGTTTAATTTAGCAAACTAGCTAGGACCCTGTTGTCACTATATTTAATTTACAGGTATATTGGTTGTCATAAGATTTATTTTTTGGAACAATAAAATCATTTATGTCAACAATATAACAAATGTTTAAACAAAAAATGTTTTATATATATATATGTATATATTAAATATTATGGTTTGATTACATGTTATGAATATTCTTAATCCTAGTGTGATTGTTTACTGGTATAATAATATATGATGCAATGTCTGGTTATGCAATTTCTGTAAAATTTAGGTTATTTCATAGGGTCAGAGCACGATCGATGAATGTGCACTCCTGATTGGTCAACATCTATTTCAACATCCGTGGTCATGTTTCTGTGCAAACCTGTTGCCGAAATATATGTGTGAATTCACGCGGTCAGTGCATGATCAATTAATGTGCACTTCTGTTTGGTTAACATCTATTCTTAGCATACGCGGTAATTGCGGCACATTCTTTTGCAAACACACTGCCGACAAGTTCGGATGTTCGAAATTATATTGGAATTTTTAGCTCACCTTGCCAAAGGCAATGTTAGCTTTTGCCATCACTTGGTGTCCGTCGTCCGTCGTCTGTTAACTTTTCACATTTTAATCTGCTACTCTGAAACCCCTCGGCCAAATGAACTGAAACTTGGTAGGAACCATCTATGGAAGGTCGTCTATGGAGATTACTCATTTCGTCCCGATCCATTAACAAACATGGCCACCACAGGAAATTCTTGTTTCTGATTGGCCGAATATAAAAAAATCTTCTCCTCTGAAACCTCTTGGCCAAATGAACCGAAACTTGGTAGGAAGCATATATGGAAGGTCCTCTATAAAGATTGCCCATTTTGTCCCGATTGGTTAACAAACATGGCCACCACAGGCAATTCTTGTTTCTGATTGGTTGATTTCTAAAAATCTTTTCCTCTGTTAAAAAAAAGATAACTCTTGTTTAAATATAGATATCTGTATTCAAAATGCAGTTATCTCTATACAGATATCTGAATTGAATTACAGATATATGCATTAAAATAGAAAAAAAAACTGCATTTGTATTAAATATACACATGTATCTCTATTTATTTTAGCTCACCTTGCCAAAGGCAATGTGAGCTTTTGCCATCACTTGGCGTCATCGTCTGTCGTCCGTCTTCTGTTAACTTTTCACATTTTAATCTTCTCCTCTGAAACCCCTCAGCCAAATGAACTGAAACTTGGTAGGAATCATCTATGGAAAATCCTTTATACAGATTGCTCATTTCGTCCCAATCCATTAACAAACATGGCCGCCACAGGCAATTCTTGTTTCTGATTGGCTGATTTTTTTTAAAAATCTTCTCCTCTGAAATCACTTGGCCAAATGAACCGAAACTTGGTAGGAAGCATCTATGGAAAGTCCTCTGTAAAGATTGCTCATTTCGTCCCGATTCGTTAACAAACATTGCCACCACAGGCGACTCTTGTTTCTGATTGGCTGATTTTTTTAATTCTTCTCCTCTGATACCGCTTTGCCAAATGAACTGACACTTGGTAGGAAGCATTTATGCTCATTCCGTCCTGATCCGTTAACAAATATGGCCACCACAGGCGATTCCTGTTTCTGATTGGTTGATTTCTAAAAAATCTTCTACTCTGAAACCGCTTTGCCAAATGAACCGAAACTTGGTAGGATGTATGTATGGGAGGTCGTCTATAAAGATTGTTCATTTCGTCCCGATCCATTAACAAATATGGCTGCCACAGGCAATTCTTGTTTCTAATTGGTCGATTTCTAAAAATCTTCTCCTCTGAAACAGCTTGGCCAAGTGGACCGAAACGTGGTAGGAAGCATCTATGGAAGGTCTTCTATGGGAATTGCTCATTGCGTTTTGATCCGTTAACAAACATTGCCGTCATAGGCAATTCTTGTTCCTTATTGGTCGATTTCTAAAACAGCTTTTCCTCTGAAACCACTTGGCCAAATGATATGAAACTTGGTAGGAATCATCTATGGAAGGTCCTCTATAGAGATTGCTCATTTTGTGTTGATCCATTAACAAACATGTCTGCCACAGGCAATTCTTGTTTTAGATTGGTCGATTTCTAAGAATCTTCTTTTCTGAAACTGCTTTGCCAAAATGAACCGAAATTTGGTGGGAAGCTCCTATGGAAGGTTCTGTATTAAGTTTCGTCAAAGCAGAATGAAAGGTGAGCGACACAGGCTCAGCTCAGTGCTGAGCCTCTAGTTTTAAATCCCTCCCACTTACCATCCAATTTTAATTTAGATCTTCATACCAGTAATTTTCAACGGGACACTTTTTTGTCCCCACCTTTGCTATTTGATGTCATTTATTCATTTGATGTTATGTAATTATTATATAATTTCAGTCATGATTATGCTATATTATGTAACAATTTGATATACATGCAATTTCTTGCAATTTACGATAATGATTAAATTACCTTTTCCACAAATCAGTGTTTGTCTAATTAGGCAAACTAGCTAGGACCCTGTTGTCAATATATTTAATCTACAGGTATATTTGTTGTCATAAATGGAAATATATTATCTAGACATGAAAGTAGTGTTCACATTTGTTTGAATTTAATATTACAGAACCATTCAGCAGAGTACATTTGAGATGGTAGGAGAAGTGTTTACTAATTTGACAAGTTTAACATCACTGTGAGTTTTCTGTCTTAACAATTGGCTTATGTATATCAGAGTCTGTTCTGTGAATTGATATAAATGAGCTATCTCAATTTTATAAGGGGTCCAAAATCTATAATAATAGCTCAAAGGCGTGGATATTCTTTCTAATAGAATCTTCTGTATTTGTCGTTACCAATTATTTTGCCTTTTGTCAATAAATTTCCATTTCTCAAAGCCTTTACAAACATTGGAATCCAATATGATGTATTCTGATGAGATATATATTTATATTATGTTGTCTGGAGACTGGGACTAGATTTATATCTACAAAACACGCACATGGACATATACAGTAGACATATATGAGAAGAGAGGGATATACAAATAATATATTAAAATGAAAAACCTAAAAAAATAATTCACAAAGAAACTTGTACAAGTTAAACATGGCTAATGAAATATTCTGCATCAGAAATATATTCTTTGTTGCTACATGTTTTATATATTACACATTAAAAAAGGACCGTCGTGATCGTATGGTAGTTGGATCTACAACTACCTATGCAATCAATGTCTATCACCACTAAAATTGTGAGTTCGAACCCCGCTCATGGAGAGGTGTATTCGATAAAACATAATGTGATAACGTTTGTCAGTGACTTGCGACAGGTCTGTGGTTTTCTCCGTCACTTGTACTCCGGTTTCCTCCACCTATAAAGCTGACCGCCATGGTATAGCTGAAATACTGTTGAAAGTGGCGTTAAACACCACAAACCTAACTCCCCTTTTAGTTTATTCTTTAGCCAAGATTGCATATCGTCACATCAGTTATATGCAATTGCCATGGCACCGGACGCTCCTTAGATTCTTTTTCTTTGTGTTGTAAATTAAATACTTAAAATACCATTGTTGTAATGTTTACATAAAATAAATAATGAAAATATGAAAGAACGATAATGTCAGTTCATATAAGGACAGTTTGAAGATATCTAAAGGGGTAACCAGAAGCCGTAATCAAAGAAGAACAGAAGAACAGACAACACACTGGTCCAAAGAAAAAGGGCAAAAGGACAAACAACGATCTACAAAACATTATAGAGAAGACTAAAGATCGAGTAACACGAATCCCACTTAAAACCGGAAGGTGAACTCACGTGATCCGGAAGGGATTTATCATGCTGTAGCATTTTCAAAAACAATATCGTCTATTACACTATTTTAGTAAACTATTAAAAATACCCAACTAAAACGAACTTGTATTCGAAATTTGAATACATTTAACAAACTTTTTAAAAGAAAATCAGACAAAATAAACGTCATTCATTACTTATCACCGGGTTTGTAACTAGATTAACACGGCGGGTGTCACCTGTGGAACAGGAACTGCTTACCCATCCGAATCACCTGAGTTCACCCCCGCTTTTAGTGGGGTTCGTGTTACTCGGTCTTTAGTTTTATATGTGTGTTTTGTAGATCGTTGTTTGTCCTTTTGTACTTTCTCTTTTGGCCATTGTGTTGTCTGTTCCTCTTCGATATACGGATTCTTAGAGAAACCGAATGGGCAATCAAGAATGGAAATCAAGAAAAACAGGCAACATCGCAAATAAGATATGAGTCCTCCTATAAACAAAGTATTGACTACCGGGAAATATATAATTTCTAATTATTTTTGCAGAAGGGTATATAGTAATATTTTTACTTTTTTTGATTTTTTTTTCATAAACATATAGAAAGGTATATTCTACATTGGGTAAGTACTACATATTTCACAATACAACAAGATGCTTAAAAATAAAAAGGTTTTATCAAGACTTAATTAACCTGTAGTTGTTAAACACATGAAATATTTGCATAATACACCAAAATGTTTGTCCAGTTTCATGTTAATTATACAAATATTTTTTAACAACATTGCTGTAAGACATTATCTTATTTTTATTTCCAGAGTCATTCAATCCAGTGGACTAACTACCTTACCAGATATAAGTAATACTAGGCTTACAATACTGTAAGATATTTTATTATTATTTAGGAAACTTTTCACAATGCTTTAGATCTAATACCAACTAAAAGGATGTGATAGAAAAGTTTGAAGGTACAGAAAGGTGTAATCAGAAGCTGTAAATCAAAGAAGCATAGACAATGCCATGACAAAAAAGAGTTAAGGTTAGGGTTATGGTGTTTAACGCCACTCTCAACAATATTTCAGCTATATTGTGGCGGTCAGTTTTATATGATGGAGGAAACCGGGGTGTCGGGAGATACCAACTGACCTGTCGCAAGTCACTGACAAACTTTATCACATAATGTTGTATCAAGTACACCTCGCCTGTGCGGGGCAAAAAAGGACAAAAGGAACAAAAGACAAACAATGATCTACAAAGCACTACAAAGAAAAATAAAGATTGAGCAACACACACCTCACAATAACTAGGGTGAACTCAGGTGCTTCGGAAGGCTAAGTAGTAACATGCATGTATGAGAGTCAACAATACCATGCAAATAAATAGATATCATTTCACATGCAAAATAAAACTTAAAGCCATAATGGTCGATAATATAGCCAACCACAACAACATGAATTACTCCTGTGTTAAAAGATACTTATGTTTTTACTTACAGAAATTTGATAGACAACAGTATAAGTATAGACAGCAAATATAAAGGAACATTACCAGATACCATCGAACACGTGTAAGATATAACTTTATTTCATCGCCATGGAAACAATATTATATTCTGTCACGGCAACATCGACAGTGGATGAATTCTCAATTGTTTTATTCACAAAACCAAACGTCACTGAACGGTATAATGAATATTGACTGCGGATATACTTCCGTATAAAGTCTGTTGAGTGATACGCTAATGATATGATAATATTATATGATAATTACAATGGAAAACACAGAATTATGGTGGTAGTTTAACTAACTTAGTCAGGTTGAATTTGAACATTTACCAAAACATTTTACTAAAGTAAATATAAACTAATAGACTACAATGAACTTCAACTGAAACAAGCTGAAGAATCGCCTACGTGATAAGATATTAAATTGATTGATTGATTAATTGGTGTTTAACGCCAACGTTAGGCTATTAAAAGGGAACGAATCGATTCAATTATTTACATTGCAGCATCACTTGTAATTTCGAAAGGGACATTGAAATACATCCACATGAACACTGTATAACTGTACAGTTACATTAGCTGTTTTATTCCCTATATACAAATGTTACAAACAATTTTGTAATTATACATGTATAATACCTGATTACACTGTACTTTCAGAGCTTTGACGAATAACAAACTATACTGGTTACCACGTGGATTTCTTAGGGGACCAAATCTACGTTTGGTGTAAGTGCTTTTTCTATATGATTATAAAAACAAATAATACCACGCTTCCAAACCCAATTGAAAAATCATAGAATGAGGCCAAATCGATTCCCCAATACACATCAATACATGACCGCTCAGTTTCCTGGATTAGTACGGCAACTTCAATAAAAAAAAATGTGGGGTTAATATAAAAAAATTAAATAGAGGCAACATTGCTTTGCGCAATAATAAATATATAAAACAATCTTTTATTTCTAATAATGCGGAAACCACAGCGACTACTAGTGTCTAAACCAACGGGGTTGTAGAGGCGTATTAATGTCCTACAGTTATACTGCCTCTCGACGAAGTAATGGAACAAATGGTGCATCATGTACACATTAGAACAATAGGCGACCAAACACCCGCATGTTTAGTATTAATATTTGGTTTGGTGATTTTTCTAAAGTTGAGGAGCATATTGACAAAGTCGAACTAATCGTGTATTCCAGCTAAATAGTGCTGAAAATTGTTGCCCAATTAAGATTTTTGTGTAGTATATTGTAGACTATTGTTTGCATTCTTGTCCATTTTCTTTTGCGCTCTTAATTAACCAGTAAGAAAGTTTACTCTAAAAGAAGATTTTCAAAGTTAAAGGTGAGGTACATGCTGAATGGTTACCCAATTTATAGCAAACAATGTCCGTCCTTGTGAATACTTGATGAAAACAATATTCGTTACTGGTATTTATTTCATTTAGTCAAATATTGAGGATATAATAAATAAATTTTTAGTATTTTGATTAAATATCTACTATCAGGTTTTGTAATGATTATTCATCTATTAATATTGGTTCAATACTGAAAAAGGGATTACTAAAATATGTTTTCTTCAAATTTTGCAGGAGTCTTGGTGGTAACGCATTTGTTAATTTTCCTGCCGAGGCGCTTGGTGTGTTACCATCCATTATGTATTTGTAAGTATTATTTTTGTCAGAAATACATTTGCATATACAATAAACGTCAGGAAAAACCTAAGGGACAACCAAGAATGAACCAAAAAGAAAACACAATACACAAAAAACTGAAAAGATGAGCAACAGGACCCCACACCCCCCTCCTCCAAAAAAAAAAAAAGAACAAAACAAAACAAAAAAGCAACAAAGCAAAAAACAAAAAACCGGAGGTGAACCCAAGTTCTAAGCATAGGTGGAAATTTTGGAAATCACAAATCAATATTACCTTTCACTCTGTTTTAAATATTGTATGAACTGACCATTAAGACAAACATACATGAATCACGGACAAAGACTCTATGCAAAGAGCAGATGCGAATGTGTGCAGGTTTTTTTTATCGTTTGTTATGTATATCCAGTTATCAAGAGGGTCACATTGAAGCTAATTACTTTTTTCTGATGAAATTAATTGTAAGAAATTCACAATATTCTAATTCTTTCTAAAAATCATATTTTCACTTCTTTTCAGTGGGATCGAGAGCAATCAACTAAAACACATTTCTTCCAATCATCTGAAGTCATTTGTATCCCCTACCTTTGTACACTTGTGAGTAATTTAGTTAAATATTCTCCCCAAAGTCAAATGAAATTTAATTATATAATTTATATTAGTGTAAAACTACTTCCAATAGTGCAATAAACTAAAACGAATTTTTTCCATGATCCATACGCAACAACAAACAATACAATAGTACAAGCAATTTTTTATTAGAACAAACCAAACTAAAAACTGTGACAGACAACATAAGTGGAAAATAGGTGGACTGGAACCGGAGCATTCCCCCCCCCCCCCGGCAGTCTGATATACAATTACTATACATGAATATAACGTAATTCAAAATAAAATTTCCTGTTTTAAAGATATGCGCACACTATGAAAGATAAATATAAATAAAGGAACATTTGAATACAACACAGCATCAGAAATACAAAACCAAACAATCTAAATATCCGAAAAGAAATTACAAGCAAAATGTCAGATCTAAAAGAGAATCTAGATTATTCGGCTTAAAAATAGTTCAAGCGTGGCATAAATGAATTATGTGAGAATTATTGGCTAACTGTACATAATATTAGCACAATATTGAGATCTGGTAAGGATTGAACAATATATGACAACGACCTTGTACCCCTGAAACAATATTGCTTCAAGTTGGTAAAACAGTTTACAGATAGACTACTGTAACGCTATGCTTCGTTTGATTAATTCTGGAGAAATGGCGTGGCAAATATACAACAATATTATTACATTCTGTGAAAGTTAACCAGACATTCCATTTACTAAAGATGTTCGGTTCATCTTACAGTACATTTAATATTTTAATATCACTAATACCAAGGACTTGTCAATTATAGAATTACCGCATCTGTGGTATAATAATTAGAGTGCTCGCTTCGAGTGCGGTATATCGTGGGTTCGAGCCCCGATTGGGTCTAGCCAAAGACTATAATATTGGTATTTTTTGCTTCTCCACAAAGCACGCATCATTAAGGAATAAGAACAATGACTGGTTGGTTCAGAATCATGATATACTGTGTCCGAGTTGGGCGACATGTCTATTCGCGGGATGTTGTTTCAGTGAGAGAGCACTATAAACATCCAACTAAGCGTGTTGGTCTATTACAAAACGGACCTCATCATCATCTCATTGAAAATTAACTTGTTCTCGCCATGGCCATGATATAACTGAAAAATTGACTTGGCGTTAAACACTCACTCACTCACTCACTCACTCACTCACTCACTCAGAAAACTGAATGGACAATCCAGAGAAACTGGCAACAGTACACAAAGAGACAAGCAAAGCAAAAAACACAACACCCTATGTATTTTATACATACATGGAGATACAAATGGCGTACCATTTAACGAATTCAGACAATATACTTCATATGCATGACTTATTGAAGTTTTAATATTAATATGTGTGCATGTGTCTTTTATAGAAATATAAGCAACAATGTCATACAATATGCACAGCCAGGTGCATTTAATCAACTTCCCAACTTGAAAATAATGTAAGTATGATATAAGTAGAAGAACAATACTCGGTAATCTGCGTTATAATCACCACTATAGTTGTGAGGTCGAACCCGGTTCATGGCGAGGTGTACTCGATACAACATTATGTGATAAAATCTGGCAGGGTTCTTCCACCAATAAAACTGACCGCCACGATATAACTGAGATATTATTGAAAGTGATGTTAAACTCAATAATGCCACTTTCAACAATATGTCAGTGGGGAACAGTTTAACTGGTGGAGGAAACCGGAGAAAACCACCGACCTGTCGTAAGTTACTGGCAAACTTTATCATATAATGTTTTATGCTGTCACTAGTAAGCACATCATTTACTTGTTTAATAATAACACCAACAAACCAGTCCTGGTCATATTGTCGTATTTTTATCAGACCGTTTGACCTTAGCATGAAATATTTATTTTGAGAGACGACTACTGCAAAAAAAACAAAAAAAAACAAAAAAAACCGAAATTATTTAATGTTAGGTAAGCTTTAGTATATCAAATTATGATATTTTCAATGCGTTTTCTACATTCAATGCATAGTTATACTATACATCTATTGTGCACCAAAATATGTTAAAAAGTTCTGTCACTGTTGTCAATGGTATACGTACCTTTACCAGAGGTTTTGCATACCCCATTAATATAATAGACTGATATATACTTGTTCTTAATGTCGTCATGACTTCATCATGTTTATGTATTTTACATATATCAAGAGAGTTGCACGGCAATAGTATATCACAGATTCCTAAACAGGTGTTTGAAAATTTAACGGAACTTCTTCATCTGTAAGTATAGTTATTGGTTTTCGCCAGATTTTCTAATGATATTTCGCGATACATATTTTGGTAGATATGGTAGATATGACACCATGAATATATAACATTGATGATGCAAGTCAAAATTATTGCTATTGTCTAATTTTATTACACGTTATATATTTAAGATGTATATTATTATTGCACGTAGAAAGTACAAAGTGATACGTATGTTCCTATTATTATTTTTCGAATATTGATGATTAAGTACAATATTAAGACTATATGACCGTTGATATAAGATATTATTTCTAATTTGACCTTCAATAAGTAATACATAACTTAAATGTAAAAATCCAACAAGTGTTTTGTGTCTTGAATATTTTTAACATAATATTGTTAATGTGGTTTTCTTTGATTTACAACCCACTTCACGATCCTTTCCTCATTCATGACTTATAACCGGGTTTGTAACCGAAGTAACACAACAGGTGCCACTAGTGGAGCAGGAAAAGCTTACCCATCTGGATTCTCGCCCTGATTTTGCTGGGGTTCGCATTTCTCGATCTTTAGTTTTCTGAGTAGTATTTTTTTAGATCATTGTTTGTCCTTTTGTCATTGTTCCTTTGTTCCGTTTTGTCTGTCCTTCTTTTACAGATTCTGATTGCTCCTTTGGTCTCTTCAAACTATTCCCAATAAATGACCTTCCATAGATGCTTCCTACCAAGTGTCGGTAATTTTGACCAAGTGGTTTCAGAGGAGAAGATTTTTAGAAATTGACCAACCAGAAACAAAAATTGCCTATGGCGGCCTCCTTCGATTTATTGATTTTGATTATCCGTTTGATATCATCAAGCTTCGGAATAATAGGATGAAGAAAGGAAGAAGATATCATGAAGGGATATAAATTGTAAATCAATATAAAAGACAATATATAAAAAAAGAAAAGGCGACAAACAATAATTAACTTGATTAAACACAGAAAACTAATAATGAGCAACAAACATACATTTATTGTGGGAAGCTATGGTCCATAACCCTGTCACTTGTTCATTGTGGGAGGTTTGGGACCATAACCTGTTACTTGTTCGTTGTGAGGAGTTTGGGACTATAACCCGTCACTTGTTCATTGTGGGAGGTTTGGTGCCATTACCCCGCCACTTGTTCATTGTTTGAGGTTTGGGACTATAACCCGTCACTTGTTCATTGTGGGAGGTTTGGTGCCATTACCCCGCCACTTGTTCATTGTTTGAGGTTTGGGACTATAACCCGTCACTTGTTCATTGTGGGAGGTTTGGGACTATAACCTGTCACTTGTTCATTGTGGGAGGTTTGGGACCATAACCCGTCACTTGTTCATTGTGGGAGGTTTGGGACCATAACCCGTCACTTGTTCATTGTGGGAGGTTTGGGACTATAACCTGTCACTTGTTCATTGTGGGAGGGTTGGGACTATAACCTGTCACTTGTTCATTGTGGGAGGTTTGGGACTATAACCTGTTACTTGTTCGCTGTGAGGAGTTTGGGACTATAACCCGTCACTTCTTCATTGTTTGAGGTTTGGGACTATAACCCGTCACTTGTTCATTGTGGGAGGTTTGGGACCATAACCCGTCACTAGTTCATTGTGGGAGGTATAGTGACATAATCTCACCACTTGTTTGTTGTGGGAGGTTTGGGACCATAACCCATCACTTGTTCATTGTGGGAGGTTTGGGACCACAACCCGTCACTTGTTCATTGTGGGAGGTTTGGGACTATAACCTGTTACTTGTTCATTGTGGGAGGTTTGGGACTATAACCCATCACTTGTTCATTGTGGGAGGTTTGGGACCATAACCCGTCACTTGTTCATTGTGGGAGGTATAGTGACATAATCTCACCACTTGTTTGTTGTGGGAGGTTTGGGACTATAACCCATCACTTGTTCATTGTGGGAGGATTGGTGCCATAACCTCAACACTTGTTCGTTGTGGGAGATTTGGTGCCATAGCCTGTCACTTATTCATTGTGGGAGGTTTGGGACCATAACCTCGCTACTTGTTCATTGTGCGAAGTTTGGAACTATAACCCGCCACATGCTGATTGTGGGAGATTTGGGACCATAACTCATCACTTTTTCATTGTTGGAAGCATGGTACCATAAACTCGCAACTTCTTCATTGAAGTGCCTATATCAAAGCAGGAAAATAGCCAGTCATGTATATGTTTGTTAGGGGTATCAATGTCGCCTCTTTCTATGATTCTCTGATTAGATAATATTACTGTTATTATTACATAATTACTATTACTTTTTTCACAGAGATCTTCATGGAAATAAACTGGAAAAATTGACAGCAGAATCTTTTGTAGATCTTAAAAAATTAGTAGAATTGAGACTTCATAGTCAGAACCCAAAGATGTCAACCATTCTGTATGACTCGATGAAGAATATAGGGAAAAAACTTAGATCTTTGTAGGTTCCTTTCTTTGTATTTTGACCTGTAATATATTGAATGAGGTATACAACAGAAACCGTGCACATTTGACAATTATCTTTTTTCGTAATGTTAAAACTTTGAAATTTCTTTGTACTGATAATGCTATTATAAACCACTCTACAATAATGCTTTGGTTCCATATTTATATAGATCATTTCCTTATCGTACAGTATATTACCTCCTAGGAGAATATCAACGAACCAACCGAAGCTTAAATATACAATGGAAACACAGATTTCTAATTTGGTGCGCACGTGCGTTTAAGGTACGCTCAACATCGAAATATTGGAAAGCCAAATAACTTAAAGTTGTGTGAGCAATACAACCAAAGTGCCTAAACAGTATAGCCAAAATCACCTAAGGTCACCTATGCCTGAGGGAGGAGTTTTATTAATAATTACATTATTTAGGAATTGTAAATGTCAGTAATAAATACATCTAATTAACCATGTCAATGCCGAAGCACGTGTCGTTTAACAGTAACACAACGGGTGTCACTAGTTGAAAGGAGTTGAAGTCACCCTCGGTTTTTTAGTGGAGGTCGTGTGGCTCAATCTTTTGTTTTCTGTGTCGTGTTTTGTAGATAATATTTTGTCAATTTGTCCTTTTTCTTTTGATCATTGTATTGTCTGTCCTTTGATTTACGCTTCTGATTATCCTTTTGTTATCTACAAACTTGTCTTACATTCACAGATTTGTTAGCAGTAATAACCTTGGCCACATACCACATCAGATANNNNATAAATACATCTAATTAACCATGTCAGTGATAAATACATCTAATTAACCATGTCAATGCCGAAGCACGTGTCGTTTAACAGTAACACGACGGGTGTCACTAGTTGAAAGGAGTTGAATTCACCCTCGGTTTTTTAGCGGAGGTCGTGTGGCTCAATCTTTTGTTTTCTGTGTAGTGTTTTGTAGATAATATTTTGTCAATTTGTCCTTTTTCTTTTGATCATTGTATTGTGTCCTTTGATTTACGCTTCTGATTATCCTTTTGTTATCTACAAACTTGTCTTACATTCACAGATTTGTTAGCAGTAATAACCTTGGCCACGTACCACATCAGATATTGATGGAGTATAATTTCCCCTCACTTGTAGAATTGTGAGTACACTTAAAACTGAATGTAAATAACTTCAGCTACTGCAATGGATGTATTGACAGTTATTAATATTTATATTAGAATTTCCTTGAAAATTCATTGTTTTTAATGAATACTATTATATTTACAAAGACGCATGCAGACACAAGAATATTTTTAAAATAATGTTAATCAATACAATATTAATTGCACACTATGCCCTTTAATCCGAAATCAGTAATCAAACCCAAAATCTGGTTTCACCAAAAACATGGTCTCATATCTATTGTTATGACCCCCCCCCCCCCTTCGTATTTATATATATTTAGTTTCCAAAACCTTTTTTTCTACACAATAGTATTGTTATTTTGTATTTTGACTGTCCCTATTCAAAGCTGTTCTCATTTTGATACTGTATCTTCGTATTTCTTAAATTACTAAAAAAGTATTGCTATTTTCAACCAGTCATGCTGATCACAATGTAATCTGTAATGTAACTGCGTTGGCAGAAAGTGGTTATGGATTGAAGCTCCGCAACACATATCTAGTGAAAAAGAAGAAACTGGTTCCTTTTGCTACGTCACCAAATATCCGGTATTTGTAAGTAAAATGTAACATGGCAAGTGACTGCTTTCTTTTTCATGTGTCATGTTTCCCATAATAGATTGATGTTTAACAATAATACCAATACAGTGGATTCAGTTGTAATTATTTGAGTTTATAGGAACTGTAAGAGACTTTGCCTGTTTCTCTTTAATGTGTTACAGGTTATATAGATTACAGATCAAGAGATTACAGAGTTTATACAATGTTTAAGAACTCAATTTGATATATAATAGGTAGAATGGTTAAATGTTTGCATATTGTTTTGGAATGTAGCTAAATTGCAAAACGATAGATCGTTTCCCTTTTACGTATAATTTTACTTTCTTCTATCAAGGATAAGACTTTAACAGAACTTGACTAAGAGTGACTTACAAGAAACAGGAGCTGCTTATCCTTTGTGAGCACATGGGTTCATCCTATTAATAGGGTTCATGTTTCTGATCATTTTAGTACTCAGTGTTGTGATTTGTTGTGTTTCTGTTTTGTCTTTGTTATTGTTTATTTTTTTTATTTTTTTTTTATTTTTATTTTTATTTTTTTTTGTTTGCTTTGGTTTTTGTTTGCTTTGCTATGTATCCTGTGTCTAATGTTGCCCGTGTGCCTGCATTGTCCATTCCAGCTTTCTTTATGAAGAGCTTGAACATACCAAAGGGATAATCAGAATCCTTCAATCAAAGAGGGACAGGCAACACTATGGCCAACAGGAAAAAGGGAAAAAGGGACAAACTATTATCTACAAAACACTACACAAAAAAATATCAAACAGAATAAATCCCACTAAGAACTGTGTGTGAACTTTGTTTTCAAATTCAAAGTACGTCTAGTACGATTTCAACATCAGTTGATTATTTACGCAGGTAATATGAATGTTACTTGGAGCCCAATGAACAACATTACTTGTATACTATAGCTATAACAATTTTTGTGATGGCCTGATCATGATACTTGCTTTGTGAATGACCAATATGTGTTCCCATTTTAATGCGTACTCCCCACAGATAGCTTGTCGTACGACTGCGACATATTTTGTGACATGATGCAACCAGTCAATAATATTACTCTTCAACGTTGCGTGTCTCATGGAAGCAGCAAATGTCCATTTTGTTGGCATTGATATGCACCCGGATGAAACGTCATGATCAGATGTTCATGGTATATATATATTCTATCCATATTATTATACGATATATAAGAGGGGAAACTTGGGCCATATAGTTACTTTGTATTGAAGTGTCTGTGTGTTAGGAGTTTTCATTTTGCATCTGTTCCTACGATTAATATATTTACTTTAGGAGTTGTTCCGACAGTGTAGTATATGAAGTTTTTCATTCTATGGCATACTGTCCATTGTCACTTACTCTGTATTCCGTAAAATTATCAATTAAATCCAATTTTCAATATAGGTATTTACATTCCAATCTGATAGAGGTGGTAAACAACACAGATTACTGCCAGCTACAAGTTTTATGGTACCTTAGACTAGGCGGTAACAGGTTGAACGAGACAACAATAGAAGAAGATGGTTTCAAATGTTTACCGGCACTTCATTCGTTGTAAGTGTTTAGTATACAAGAAAATTTGTGTTGAAATGTTTTGTATGTTAAGATTGCGATAAGATATGCATTCATAAGCCTTGTTTTAAATTATGTGATACATGTGCGATATATTAATGATTCTTGAACATATCGAAACCAAAACAACAAATACGAATGATTACATGAGTCCATTAATATAATAGTAATTCATATACTATTCTTAAAAGATTATCTTCAGATCAGCAAAGTTCGAATTCCGCTGATGGCGATGTGTACTCGATACAACTCTATGTAATACAGTTTGTCGTTTGTCACTAACCTGCAGCAGGTCGGTGGTTTATTCCTAATACTCTGGTTTCCTTCACCAATATAACTGACCGTCATGATATAACTGAAATATTGTTGAAAGTGGCGTTAAATACCATAACCACATCGAATCACCAAATAATTCTTTGATGGTTTATTAGATATATTTTTTATTGAAATTTACGGTTCCTAAATCATTTCATCATTATCAAATCTAAGGGCTTACTCCCTTAGGTACAGATTTATAACAGCGATAATTGGATGAATTCCGTTACTATTAATGTTCGGGGGAAAAGCTTACAACTTACACTAAATAAAATACAAAATGTTACTGTACAAGTTGTATTAAAAATATTGCAATATAGAAGAATAAAAACACAAATGCGGTATAATCCAACAATACAAGCAAATACGGTTATCCGTAAAAATGTTCCTTTAAGTAAAACAATGTCACTAACTATACGGCGTCTGTACAAAGTGTCTGTCGGTTTCCAACTTCTTTTATCAATTCAAACACAACCATTTATATAATAATACTATACATAAGACTTGCCAAAAAGAGTAAATACAATTAAACTGACACAACAAATACAATTAATTAATTGGAACAAAGAGTGACAAGTTTCAAGAGGAACAGGTTACATAATTCATGCTAATGCTATTAGCACGACAGATTAATTAACCATTATGTCCGAAAGATAATTGGAATAATTAAATAAAACATTATTAATAATTTAGAAAAAAATGTAAAAATATATGAATTTGTCAAGTCCGTGAAAATAAGAAAATGTCCAATTTGATCATGATTTTATCGCTGTCACAGATTCTTTCCGCCTGAAAAAGACTGTCCCCAGAGTCACTCATAAGGTAACTATCATCTGTCTCTGCCACGGGATCTACGATTTCTACCACGCCATGACTTTGTGGAATAGTTTATTGGTTTCGCGTATGGTTGCATTTGGTCACTACATGAACACATATCTCTGATGACGTTGTTTATTTTTATGTCTTCCAGTTCTTTACAACGGACTGTCCATTCACTTATTTCTTTTCTTGTATTTTTGTTCTTCCCTGGGGAAGTTATCTATCTCACGGTATAACTTGTGAATAGTATCCAGCATTTTATCGTGTTCTTGCACAAGGAAGTCCACATTTTCTTGAGGGATTCTAATTTGTCCGACGGTCTTCTGTAATTTGGTCTTCAGTGATTTGTTTTCTTCTTTTAGATTTATGATTTTTCCATTCAGTGATTTCTTGGTTTCTTTCATATTTTCCTTTACAGTGTCTATTACGTTTCCAATTTGACTTTTTCCTGAAGTAAGCTTTTGTTGTTGAATTGAAGCGAATTAATCTGAATTTTGAATGAATTCAATTTTACTGTTTTCTCGGAATTCCGAATCATCTAAAGATGAGAATGGTAAATTTTCACAACATTTCTTTTGCAAAACCATGCACAGTCGTTCATTGCCCCTGTGAATCTTTTTCGGGCTTTTAATTTTCCCTTTGTCCGATCAGCACTGCTTAATGTAATGTCTCAATTCACCACAACGGTAGCATTTCATAAAGTTAATTGTATTTACAGTACCTTGATTATGAAATTGTCTGTCTGGAAATCCATAACTTTGGAAAGAATCATTGAAAAGGTTCTGTCTACGTAACACAGGTGGACACCACCAATTGAATCTCACGAAATTATTCTCCAAATTGGTTGGAGAACCCGCTCAAATAACATTACCATGAATTATGTAACCTGTTGCTTTTGAAACTTGTCACTCTTTGTTTCAATTAATTAATTGTATTTATTGTGTCAGTTTAATTGTATTTACTCTTCTCGGCAAGTCTTATGTCTTATTATATAAATGGTTGTGTTTGAATTGATAAAAGAAGTTGGAAACCGACAGACACTTTGGACGGACGCCGTATAGTTAGTGACATTATTTTACTTAAAGGAACATGTTTACGGATAACCGTATTTGCTTGTATTGTTGGATTATACCGCATTTGCGTATTTATTCTTCTATATTGCAATATTTTTAATACAACTTGCACAGTAACATTTTGTGTTTTATTTAGTGTAAGTTGTGAGCTTTTCCCCCGAACATTAATAGTAACGGAATTCATCCAATTATCGC
>MJUT01059503.1:228163-240876 GCA_002080005.1 Gigantidas platifrons
AAAATGTAAAAATATATGAATTTGTCAAGTCCGTGAAAATAAGAAAATGTCCAATTTGATCATGATTTTATCGCTGTCACAGATTCTTTCCGCCTGAAAAAGACTCTGTCCCCAGAGTCACTCATAATGTAACTATCATCTGTCTCTGCCACGGGATCTACGATTGTTACCACGCCATGACTTTGTGGAATAGTTTACTGGTTTCGCGTATGGTTGCATTTGGTCACTACATGAACACATATCTCTGATGACGTTGTTTATTTTTATGTCTTCCAGTTCTTTACAACGGACTGTCCATTCACTTATTTCTTTCTTGTATTTTTGTTCTTCCCTGGGGAAGTTATCACGGTATAACTTGTGAATAGTATCCAGCATTTTATCGTGTTCTTGCACAAGGAAGTCCACATTTTCTTGAGGGATTCTAATTTGTCCGACGGTCTTCTGTAATTTGGTCTTCAGTGATTTGTTTTCTTCTTTTAGATTTATGATTTTTCCATTCAGTGATTTCTTGGTTTCTTTCATATTTTCCTTTACGATATCTATTACGGCTTCCAGTTTAACTTTTTCCTGAAGTAAGCTTTTGTTGTTGAATTGAAGCGAATTAATCTGAATTTTGAATGAATTCAATTTTACTGTTTTTTCGGAATTCCGAATCATCTAAAGATGAGAATGGTAAATTTTCACAACATTTCTTTTGCAAAACCATGCATAGTCGTTCATTGCCCCTGTGAATCTTTTTCGGGCTTTTAATTTTCCCTTTGTCCGATCAGCACTGCTTAATGTAATGTCTCAATTCACCACAACGGTAGCATTTCATAAAGTTAATTGTATTTACAGTACCTTGATTATGAAATTGTCTGTCTGGAAATCCATAACTTTGGAAAGAATCATTGAAAAGGTTCTGCCTACGTAACACAGGTGGACACCACCAATTGAATCTCACGAAATTATTCTTCAAATTGGTTGGAGAACCCGCTCAAATAGCATTAGCATGAATTATGTAACCTGTTGCTTTTGAAACTTGTCACTCTTTGTTTCAATTAATTAATTGTATTTATTGTGTCAGTTTAATTGTATTTACTCTTCTCGGCAAGTCTTATGTCTTATTATATAAATGGTTGTGTTTGAATTGATAAAAGAAGTTGGAAACCGACAGACACTTTGTACGGACGCCGTATAGTTAGTGACATTATTTTACTTAAAGGAACATTTTTACGGATAACCGTATTTGCTTGTATTGTTGGATTATACCGCATTTGCGTATTTATTCTCCTATAGATATTGCAATATTTTTAATACAACTTGCACAGTAACATTTTGCGTTTTATTTAGTGTAAGTTGTGAGCTTTTCCCCCAAACATTAATAGTAACGGAATTCATCCAATTATCGCCGTTACAAATTTCCTCTGCCTGAAAAAGACTCACAATGTAATTATCTTCTGTCTCTGCCCGGGTTCTCCACCAATTTGTAACGGCGATAGTTGGACGAATTTTTGGTAAGGGAAAGGTGTTCGTTTTACTGGTCTCCCGTTGCAAAGTACCTGTACCTTGTTAGGGAATTAAGCGGTCGTGTATTTGTGTGCTAGGGGTATCGGTTTTGTCTCTTTCAGAGGGGTATTCAAAAGTCGTAATTTGAAGGACAGACAATGGAATGGCCAAACGACAAAAGACAAAAAGGCAAACAATGACTTACAAAACACTATACAGAACTACAAATTGTGCAACAAGACCCCCACTTAAACCTGGATTGAACTCAGATACCCAGGAAGGGTTAGTAGTGTTTCCTTCACTAGTGACTCCTTCGTGCTATTGTTAATCGTCACGAACATCATGTGATATGAAAACCATGTCAGACACCTGTGTAGAAATAACATTAAAAACATGCACTCGCAACAAAACAAATGGAAGTTTAGACGAACTGAACCAAACCGAACCGAAATGGATTTTGGAATTGTTCCGTCAGTGTGATATTTTGTTGTTTTTTATTTTATTACTTATACATTACTACTGAGGATTGATATTGTGGTATCACTTTTTTTTTGCAGAGACCTGGGTTCTAACTATAGACTGCAATACGTCCCTGTAGCGGTGACAACTCCAGAGAAATTACCTGCCATTGCAATTCTTCACCTAGACGGCAATGTTATTACATTTATAGAAACAGAGACATTTTCAAATCTATCCACTCTCCGGTCTCTGTAAGTTATATACGCTTCATGAAACATTATGTAATAATCCTAAATAAAACTTTGATAATACCAAAAGAGGTAATGAAAAAACGGAAATCTGTGAAGGACAAGCAATAGAATGTCAAAATAAAATTACAAAAACAAACAAAAACAACCAAACAGGCACAACAGATAAATAAATGTTGAGCAACATGAATCCTATTTAATCCCGAACACGTAAGCAGTTCTTGTGTCACTAGTTGCACACGTCGTTCCTATATTAAACAACACTAAAAAATACCATCTGACATATACAGTTATATCATGTCGGTCGGTTCATTTATTAACGAAACTAATATTCTGGGGAAACCACCGACTTTCCGTAAGTTTCATTAATTGAAAATTCATTAATTTTATTTGCTAGACGTTGCTAGATTCAACGGGTTTGGGGTGGCGTAATGGTTAGCGTGCTAGACGCGAGTGCGGTAGATCGTGGGTTCGAGCCCCTGTCTGGTTAAACCACCAAAAACTTTGAAATTGGTATTTGTTACTTCTCCGCTAAGCACGCAGCATTAATAGAGAAAGAGCAAAGATTAGTTGGCTCGGAATCAGAATAATGTGTCCGAGTGGAGCGACATGTCTACCCGCTGACTGTTGTTTCAGTGAGCTAGCACTATAAAAATCCAACTCAGTGTGTTGGTCTAGTACAAAGTGGACCCCATTATCATCTCATTGAACATTAACTTGTTCTCGCCATGATATAACTGAAAAATTGCTGAATTGGCGTTAAACAACAATCACTCGCTCACTTACTCACTCAACAGGTTTGCGAAAATCGGCGCTCTATATGATAAATAACATCTTATGTCTTTTTTCAACATTAGACTATTTAAAATTTATCATTACCAATATATACGGGCATACACAAGAAAAATATTCCAATTTTTCATGAGCAATATAGATCTAATTATTATAAATGTACTTAAATGTCATTTTAAACATTTGAAAATACAATGTTCAACATATATTCTTTGAAAAATTAGAAGAATGCCCTGAAAGACAGTGCTTTATGCATGCAACAAGTAAATATGGGCGTTATTGTGGTGGTTAGGGCTGTATGTTTGACACTGTATGATCTTCTCGGATGTAATCTTGAAATTTACAGTTCCTTAATAATGTACTTATTATTAAAACTAATGTTCTCCTCCCTCGGACATAGGTGACCTTAGTCGAATTAGGCTATCCTGTTTATGCCCTTTTGTTTTCTTGCTCCCAAAGACTTTAAAATTATTTGGTTTTTCGAATCTTTTGATTATGAGTGTACCTGATGAAGGTTATTTCAGACACGCATCATAGCACTAACATTGATATGCATGTTTTTATCAGTGGATTTAAAAGAAAAAATAACTGAGCACGTACTGAGTTCTCAAAAGAAACACTACATTAGAATGATTTTTTTTAATTACTAGATCAATATCGAGCAACAGAATAGTGGCTATAGAAGACAATGCATTCCCTCTGCAAATAAATGTAATGTAAGTAAAGTACATTGTAGTTTAAAACAGTGTCTAATTTGTCTTATGTTTAATTTATATTTCAAGATACGGACTTCAATACAATACATGTACATGTAGCAGTATTTTCATAACATTTTATATTTAATCTCATAATACGGACTTCAATATAGTACATGTAGCACTATTTTTATAACTTTTGTATTTTATCTCAAAAACATGTTATTCGACATTTATATTAAAAACCTGAGTTTTTCTCATGAATTAGTTAATGTGTTATTTTTTTTAACATGAACTATACATAATTCATTTTACTCGAAAATATAAATTAATATGTTCAATAATTATCCAAGACTATTCGGGACAGTATAAAAATAGACAAATAATAAACAATAAGCTTTTATTGATTGTTTTGTGTGGCAAATTGTACAAATTGTACGGCCATGTCTTGGAGATAATGGGCCGCCGGCAAACGTCAATGGCAGGTCCGAAATATATACACATGACCATTATAATATTCCAACAAATCATAATGTCCATATTAACCATATCCACATTATCCATGAAAATATCCGAAAATGCTGGCCCTGGGAACAGATGCTTAGCCTATAAGCAAATCCATTAAAATAACACAACATAATATGAATACTTTGTGTCTCTATTCTTGCTTTCCTCCAGCCGTGATGATACAATTCACTTAAGGGAAGGACTCTATCTGAAAAATAAAATAACAACAGCAGAAAAACGAACAAAACTTCTTATTATTGACAGATAATTGGTGAGGGTGGGTGGGGAATTTTGAAAACAGTTTTCCCCTTGATCAGATTTTTCTGTGACCTTGTTCTTCGATTGCAGATTCAGAAAGGAAGCACGGTGTCACAGCAAATTGTCACGTAACACCCGTCAAATTAAAAGCGGGATAACTCTTGCTCAAATCTGTGAACAATGAAATGTTTGCGGGAAAAATTGCCTGAATTTACTGTGGATAACTGGATTTATTCTTCATATGAATAAATCATATTATCCAAGACTATTCGGGACAGAATAAAAATAGACAAATAATAAACAATAAGCTTTTATTGATTGTTTTGTGTGGCAAATTGTACAAATTGTACGGCCATGTCTTGGAGATAATGGGCCGCCGGCAAACGTCAATGGCAGGTCCGAAATATATACACATGACCATTATAATATTCCAACAAATCATAATGTCCATATAAACCATATCCACATTATCCATGAAAATATCCGAAAATGCTGGCCCTGGGAACAAAAGCTTAGCCTATAAGCAAATCCATTAAAATAACACAACATAATATGAATACTTTGTGTCGCTATTCTTGCTTTCCTCCAGCCGTGATGATAGAATTCACTTAAGGGAAGGACTCTATCTGAAAAATAAAATAACAACAGCAGAAAAACGAACAAAACTTCTTATTATTGACAGATAATTGGTGAGGGTGGGTGGGGAATTTTGAAAACAGTTTTCCCCTTGATCAGATTTTTCTGTGACCTTGTTCTTCGATTGCAGATTCAGAAAGGAAGCACGGTGTCACAGCAAATTGTCACGTAACACCCGTCAAATTAAAAGCGGGATAACTCTTGCTCAAATCTGTGAACAATGAAATGTTTGCGGGAAAAATTGCCCGAATTTACTGTGGATAACTGGATTTATTCTTCATATGAATAAATCATATTATCCAAGACTATTCGGGACAGTATAAAAATAGACAAATAATAAACAATAAGCTTTTATTGATTGTTTTGTTTGGCAAATTGTACTGCTACGGCTTGGAGATAATGGGCCACAGGCAAACGTCAATGCCAGGCCCGAAATACATACACATAACCGTTATAATATTCCAACAAATCATAATGTCTATATAAACCATACCCACATTATCCATGAGAATATCAAAATGCTGGCCCTGGGAACAGAAGCTCAGCCTATAAACAAAACCATTAAAATAACACAACATAATATGAATACTTTGTGTCGCTATTTTTGCCACATGGTCGAACGCACGTTCCCATTTCTTGTATGATGGGAACTGAGTTCGACCACCGCCACAAATGGTGGTAGCGACACAATTTTCTCAAGCCGTAGCCGTACCTTCCCGGAAATATGAATCCCATAACAATACAAACAAAAGAAAAGAATGTATATTACAAAGTATTTTTAAAATTGCAAAGCTTAAAAGGGTGCTTTTAATTTGTGAAGTGTGGACTGAATGTTAAACAGAAAAATGGAATTGCCTAAAGGGGAGAGCGATTCCAAACCAAATTGGCTATAAATGTGTAATTCTTTTTTTTTAACAATGTGTAATTCTTACAACTCCACTTATATTAATTTCCAAACCAAACTAATCAGCCAACTTGGTTCAATTCAAATAACTTGTGCTATATAACTCTGTCTTCAATAACAAATAGATTCCAAGCCAAATGGGCTATAAATGTGTGATTCTAAACTAAACTAATCAGCCAAATTGGCTTAATTCAAATAACTTGTGCTACATAACTCTGTCTTCAATAACAAATAGATTAACAAGCCAAATGGGCTATAAATGTGGAATTCTAAACTAAACTAATCAGCCAAATTGGCTCAATTCAAATACATTTGTAGCTTGTGCTATAAATCTGTAATTCTTACAACTCATACTTATAGCCCCAGATCAACGCCACCTGGTGTGCGACGGGCTTCGATGAAGGCATCTTTCGCAATACTGGATCCAACTATCCATACTTTAATTAGGGCCCCGCCACTTTGTGGCGGATGCCCTATAGTGATCAGTCTGTCCGTCTGTGCATCCGTCCGTTCGTAACAAATCGTGTCCGGGCTGTAACTTTTTTGTCGTTCAAGACAGGCTTTGCATATTTGGCATGTAGGTAGACGACCTCCAGACAATGTGTCGCGCACCATTGTTGGTGACCTTTGACCTTGAATTTTGACCTCAAGGTCAAATCGGTCCCTGCATCCGTAACAAATCGTGTCCGGGCTGTAACTTTGTTGTCGTTCAAGATAGGCTTTTCATATTTGGCATGTAGGTAGACCACCTCCAGATAATGTGTCACGTACCATTGTTGGTTAACTTAGACCTTAAACTTTGACCTTAAGGTCAAATTGGTGATTTTACCGTAACAAACTGTTAACTTTTCACATTTTCATCTTCTTCTCTGAAACCACTTGATGGATTGGTATTACTTGGTTCATAAATACAACACTAAATCCAGCAGGGCAAAGCTAGGCAATACAGGGAAAAAAATCAACTATTGATCTTGAACTTTATACTTTTCAAATGAATCAATTATCTCCAAAAGTGTTTTATTACTGAGGTTAACATCAGTCTGTCCTTACAAATTGTTTACCACAAGTTATTTATGACGGGGCCCACAGAGATGGATTCCATCTCGATGATATCTAGTTGTTCTGCCTATAATTCTTAGATAGTATTTAAATGCCAGTTTCCAAGTATTAAGGTTACACAAAACTATTGAAGAAAAAAATTAAAAAATAACTATGAACATTACTTACTTTCAAGTTAGAACTGACAAAAATACTTATAATCTGATATATTTCTTTTAAACCTTTGATTTCCATCTGCCAGAGCATTTTATTTGGCTTACCGGCATGCCATCAATGGCGCAACAACCATCTGATAATAACACAAGTTCATATCAACCAAACATCTAATAATAATATAAGTACATATCAGCTAAGCATCTGGAATTAATATAAGTACGTATCAGCTAAACATCTGAAAATAATATAAGTACATATCAGCTAAACATCTGAAAATAATATAAGTACATACCGGCTAAACATCTGAAAATAATATAAGTACGTATCAGCTAAGTATCTGAAAATAATATAAGTACTATCAGCTAAACATCTGATAACAAGGTAAGTACACATCAGCTAAATATCTGTAAATAAGATAAGTAAGTATCAGCTAAGCATCTGATAATAAGCTTAGTTAATATCAGATAAACATCGGACAATATGATAAGTACATATCAGACAAACATATGAAAATAAGATAAATACATAACAGCTAAACACCTGATAATAAGGTTAGTAATTATCAGCTAAACATCTGAAATAAGGTAAGTTCCTATCAGCTAAAACATCTGATAATAAGACAAGTTCTTATCAGTTAAAGATCTGAAAATAAGATAATACATAACAGCCAAACGTCTGATAATAAGGTTAGTAATTATCAGCTAAACATCTGAAATAATATAAGTACATACCAGCTATACATCTGATAGTAGGATAAGTACATATCAGCTAAACATCTGGTAAAAAGAGAAGTTCATATCAGCTAAACATCTGATACTAATATAAGTACATATATATCAGCCAAACATCCGATAATAATATAAGTCCATATCAGCCAAACATCCAATAATAAGATAAGTTAATATTAGCTAAGCATCTGATAATAAAAGTTAGTACACATCAGCTAAACATCTGATACTAAGATAAGTACATATCAGCTAAACATCTGAAAATAAGATAAATACATATCAGCTAAACGTCTGAAAATAAGATAAATACATTACATATCAGCTAAGCATCTGATAATAAGTTAGTAATTATCAGCTAAACATCTGATAGTAAGATAAGTAAATATCAGCTAAACATCTGATAATAAGATAAGTACATATCCGCTAAACATCTAATAATAATATAAGTACATATCACTTTAAGCATCTGATAATAAGATAAGTACATATCAGCTAAGCATCCGATTATAATATAAGTACAAATCAGCCAAACATCCGATAATAAGATAAGTTCATATCAGCTAAGCATCCGATAATAATATAAGTACATATCAGTTAAACATCTGATAATAAGGTTCGTAATTATCAGCTAAACATCTGAAAACAAGATAAATACATCAGCTACACATCTGATAATAAGGTTAGTAATCGTCAGCTAAACATCTGAAATAAGGTAAGTTCATATCAGCTAAACATCTCACAATAATATAAGTACATATCAGCTAAACATCTGATAATAAAATAAGTTCATATCAGCTACACCTCTGATAATAAGGTTAGTACATATCAATTAAACATCTGATAATCATGTTCTATGCACCATCTGTATAACACATTATATACTGAAATGTATCTGATAATTATGTTTTCGTATACCAATGTTATATACTGAAATTTATCTGATAATCATGTTACATGCAACATCCGTAGACTACGTTATATTCTTGAATTTATATGATGATTATATTATATGCAACATCTGCATACCATGTTATATACTGAAATTTATCTGATAATCGTGTTATATGCCACATCAGTATACCATATTATATCCTAAAATTTGTCCGATTGTCATGTTTCTCCACCATCGGTATATACCCTTTTATATACTGAAATTTATCTGATAATCATGTTATATGCAACATCAGTATACCACGTTATATACTAAAACATATCTAATAATTAAATTACATGCAACATCATTATTTTGTGTAATATGCTTAAATTTATATGGATATTGTAACATTAGTAAAACATTATATACTGAGTGAAACACCAACAGTTGTTTTGCCAATACGAAAAGAATGTGAGCAAATTCTCAGTGACCTAACGCAATTGCACCATGTATTTTACTTTTTATTTTTTATATATTTTTTTTTATTTGAATGGCTGAAAATTGATTACATGTGAACCATTAAATAGACAAATAACACAAGCTATTAGATATATACTTCGACTTTTCTTAAGGCATTAAAATATTGTTGATTTTCTGCATTTTCTTATGTGCAAGACCATGATTCCATGTGCACAAAATACCAACACTACGCTTCTTATCATATTTTATCCATCTGTATCTGTTAATTAAAGACAATCATGTCTTTTGCAGTAAATGTATACATGTACATTTACCCCTATGGCTTGTGTCTCAAACTGACAAAGCACATGTCCCGCAAAGTTTTCTTTTTTTTATACTGTGGCCGGACTTTGCAGGACTGTGATGATTTAACATTGCCTTAGATAAGTAAGTGCATCATTTAATTTTAATATTATTATTTTGTGTGTATGTGTGTGTGTATCATGCCACGTGGCGACATTTTGGCAAGTATAACTTGGGGGAGATTGAGAAAAACAAACCTTAAAGTACACTCTTGATCGAGCAAACTGACAGATTAAAAATCATTTATTGTGTCTAAATCAACATTCGATTAAACCAATTTAAACTCGGTTGCTTCGTTGAGCACATGTCTCATAAAAGATGAACACGTGGTCACTTACGTGTGTAGCCAGGCTTTCATAATTAATACATGTAACATGACAACAGTGTTCTCGACCAATATACCGACTTAATATTATAATTAACATACTTCCTGACATAAGGATTTTTCAGAGAATTTTAAAAACACTTTTCACCTTAATCAGATTTTTCTATGACCTTGTTCTTTGATTGAAAATTCAGAAAGGAAGCACGGCGTCACAGCAAATTGTCATGTAACACTAGTCAACTTAAAAGCGGAATAACTCTTGCTCAAATCTGTGAACAATGAAAAGTTTGCGAGAAAAATTGCCAGAACTGGATTGATTCTTCAAATGAATAAATCCTACTAATTTAAATCATTTTCATGTCTTTTTTGCACAATTGCCAATATGTGATACTTCTATGTAGCACATTGTTTTTTACTTTCAGAAATTTAAATAACAATGACTTCCGATTTATACACGTTCATCAATTTGCATACCTGTCGGAGCTTCGATCATTATCTCTTGGATCCAATGAAATTGACTACATACCCGATGATGCATTTGTAAACTGCACCAACTTGTCATATCTGTATGTATTAGAAATATGTAATAATATGTAGACTACACTAACCGCAGCAATTGAACTAACGTTGTGAGTTCGAATCCCGCTAATGGCGGGTAATGGCGAGGTGTATTCGATATAACGTTATGTGATAAAGTTTGTCTGTGACGTGCGACAGGGCGGTGGTTTTCTCCGGTTTCCTCCACCAATAAAACTGACCGCCACGATATAACTGTAATATTGTTGAAAGTGGCGTTAAACACCATTACAATTACCCTTACCCCTAACACTTGAACTAAAAACGATTGTCGGGAAAAAATGCTCTTATTTCATAGCTATTTTAGCCACTATTTGAGTGTCCATTTCTATTGAGCTCTAATCAACAGTTTAAGAATTACACGATAAAACGTTTACTGCAGTATTTGTTTAACTCGTATGGAGAATTGTAGTACGCTTCGCGGAAGCGCTTATGTTCGCAAGAATTTGGTTCTTGTTCAAGTTTAATCAAATACAAACCATTTCACAGCCGAATATTTGACAGTTTCAGGGAGCATTGCATTACTTTTATATTTATCAAGTATTCGTGATTTATAACACAAAATGTAATGTCTAACATCACACTTGACAGACTATGTTTGAATTAACGTTGCATAAGGCCACTTATCATGGAAATATCATGGATAGAGGAAACCCGCGTACCTGGCAAATATCACCAGTAGTCACTTAAAAACTTTATCACGTAAAATTATATCTAACTTACTTCGCCACGAACGGGAATCAGCGAACTAAAAAACTAAAACTGAACTAAAAAACTTCAGTAATCTAAATACTGATTGATACTGATCTAACTACCATACGATTATGATTCCGATAATCTCACTACCATACGATTACGGTTTCGTTGATCTAACTACCATACGATTACGGTTTCGATGATCTAACTACCATACGATTACGGTTTCGATGATCTAACTACCATACGATTACGATTCAGATCATCTAACTACCATACGATTACGGTTTCGTTGATCTAACTACCATACGATTACGGTTGCAATGATCTAACTACCATACGATTACGGTTTCGGTGATCTAACTACCATACGATTACAATTCCGATGATCTAATTACCATGTGATTACAGTTTCGATGATCTAACTACCATACGATTATGGTTCTGATGATCTACCTACCATACGATTACTGTTCCGATGATCTAACTACCATACGATTACGGTTTCGATGATCTAACTACCATACGATTACAGTTTCGATGATCTAACTACCATGCGATTATGATTCCAATGATTTAACTACCATGCGATTACGGTTCCGATGATCTAACTAAAGTACGATTACGGTTCAGATGATCTCACTACCATACGATTACGGTTTCGTTGATCTAACTACCTTACGATTACAGTTCCGATGATCTAACTCCCATACGATTAGGGTTCAGATGATCTCACTACCATACGATTACGGTTCTGATGATCTAACTACCATACGATTACGGTTCTGATGATCTAACTCCCATACGATTAGGGTTCAGATGATCTCACTACCATACGATTACGGTTTCGTTGATCTAACTACCATACGATTACGGTTTCGTTGACCTAACTACCATACGATTACAGTTCCGATGATCTAACTACATATGATTACGGTTCTGATGATCTAACTACCATACGATTACAGTTCCGATGATCTAACTACATATGATTACGGTTCTTATGATCTAACTACCGTACGATTACTGTTCCGATGATCTAACTGCCATACGATTACGGTTCTGATGATATAATTACAGTACGATCACGGTTTCGATGTTCTAACAATCATACGATTACGGTTCTGATGATCTAACTACCATACGATCACAATTCCGATGGTCTAACTACCATACAATTACGGTTATAATTACGTAACTACCATACGATTATATATTATGGTTCTGATGATCTAACTACCATACGATTACAGTTCCGATGATCTAACTACCATACGATTACGGTTCTAATGATCTAACTACCATACGATTACGGGTCTGATGATCTAACTACCATACGATTACGGTTCCGATGATCTAACTACCATACGATTACAGTTCCGATGATCTAACTACCATGCGATTACGGTTCTAATGATCTAACTACCATACGATTACGGTTCTAATGATCTAACTACCATACGATTACGGGTCTGATGATCTAACTACCA
>MJUT01059503.1:245659-262587 GCA_002080005.1 Gigantidas platifrons
TTGTGGTCAAAATAACACAAGCTTTTTATCTTGAAGTTACAAAAAGTTGTTTGTTGAACTGCTTAATTAACGTTGTATAACATATGCTTTGCGAATTTTAGGGGTGGGGGGCGCACGCCCCGCACGCCCCCTCTAAATCCGCCTCTGGTATGTATCTATAAATTTATTTCGTTTCGCAAACGTTATGCTGAACTTTCATAGCATAACACAAACAATATATATTTGAGATTCTACCTTCGTAAAAAGACGCATAGACTGAGTAATAAGTAAGATACATTTGAATAAGGCCACAAAAATGTCTAGCGAATGATTCATTTATTTTTCTTTGTAGTTATTTACAAGACAATAGGATTTCAACAATCGAATCTGGTGCGTTTCAAAGCATTACTGTAAGAAATACCTCTGATCTTTCTCGAAATAAACTCCGAATCATAGAGTCAAATGCATTTAATTCTATGTCTGTGTGGTCATTTTCATTTTTAAATAATCCACTTGGCAATATACAACCGTATGCCTTTAATGGGATAACAGGATGTAAATACTTTTACATGAGAAACATGGATATAGGAGCAATTACCTCACACTCCTTTACCGACTTTACCTGTCGTTATGTCTACCTTGAGTCATCCGGAATAAGCAAAATTGAACAAGGGGCTTTCACCAATTTCAGAGCAACGGAATATTTGTAAGTAATATATCATAATATTTTGCATTATATAATTTTTTTGGTAATGCATTTAACGGTTAGTACAGATTTTCACAATGCTACGGATACATATATTAGTAATAATGAAACAATATATTGAAGCAACATGAAAATCAACATTCCCCCGAAAACCCAGCACAAGATCAAATTGCATGTAATTGAAGTGTGATCATATGTAAATGAAACATGATCATACATGTATATAATCTTGAAGACACAACAACAAATGGATATATGTTTTTTTTTATATTATATTAATGTAATACAGAATGATCGAGGCCAAGGATTTGTGGCTACGAGTGTTTAGCGCCACTTTATTTTTCAAATTTGATATCTACGTTTTTATTAAATAGAATAAGACAGATAGTCTAACAAGCACTCCTTTCAGTGATTCACCCTACATGCACAATTTATAGTGGTCCTTTTCTGAAATTTTTAATGGTTTTATTTCAGACTTAAGATTTGGTATGAACAAATTGTTGACATAATTATGAATATTAACTTGCTTGGGGTGTTCCATTGTGTCATTTGGGCGTGACACCATTTGTTGTTTATTTGTTGCATTTTAAATTCAATCCACGGCAGTTGACTGTATTTTAATTAGACATTGATTGATGCATTCACCACACGCACGCCACAAAAAAGTCATTGGCAAACTTTATCATATGAAGGGTTATCAAAGTTCTGCCACTGATAGGTGTACTCGATATGTGATAAAGTTAGTCAGAGAAAGGTCGGTAGTGTTCACAGATTTGTGTGTTTTTGTTGTTGATTATTTCTATTGATCTTTCTTCCTGATTTTTAACATTTTAAAAATCATTGGTAATTTCTTAAAATGTCCCCAATGATCCAAATGTAATATAATGATATAACTTCTTAATTTGTTTGTTTACTTAAAAAAAATGAAATGCTTATATTAATATAACACGGATATTTTTGTAGATATCTGCAAAATAACAATATAATGTCACTGTCCACAACAATGTTCGGTGGATCTTCGTATGTTGAAAGTCTGATGCTATCAAATAACAATATGAAGAATATTGCATCAACTGCATTCCACAATGTCAGTGTAGACTATCTATACTTGGAAAACAACGAACTAAGTGTTTTTCCCGTTGCTGTTAACCAAATACAGCCATATGGAATGTAAGTTGTTAATACGACATCTCAGTGAGTTTGGCAGTCAAATTCTCTTTGTAAAATTAAATTACGAGTGGATTATTCTCTAAATTATTATTTTACAAATTTTATGGTAATAGACCAGCTTCTTAGGGTCTTGTGACATCAGACTTCTTGGTTCAATATAGGGATATGGTTATGATGTTTAACTCCTCTTTCAACAATATCTCAGTTATATCACAGAGACTTGTTACGATTTTTTTATCCCTCGACTACTCTAAAAAAACAAAAGGGAGGAATCTCAAATGTCAAATTTTCATACAACACTTTTTCAAAATTGTTTTGTATTTTTAGGGTCAGGATTCCAAAAAAATAACTGACCAATCAAATCACACGTAGGAATTCGACCTCGTACTGACATGTAAACATGATGAAAGGCAGTTCTGTAGACTGCAAATTCTGTCAAGCATGGCTTTAAAATTGCAGATAGGTAAAGATGATGACAAAAAGGAATCGAAATATCAAAAATATATTTATTAAGCTTCAAATGGATACCAATATTATGGTAAATCAGGTCAAGACACCAATACAAAACTATTTTGAAGAAGTGTTGTATGAAAATTTGACATTTGAGATTCCTCCCTTGTGTTTTTTTTAGAGTAGTGGAGGGGTGAAAAAAATCGTAACAAGCCCCTGTGGTTATATCGTGGTGGTTAGTTTTATTTGGGGAGGAAACAGGAGTACAGAGAGAAAACCACGAACCTGCCACAAGTCACTTACAAACTTTATTACATAATGTTGAATAAAGTACACCTCGCCATGAGCAGGATTCGAACTCAAACTTAAGTGTCTTCACATTTTAAGTTCTGTGTAGTCATGTTCACTGCGTTCTTTACGTAAAATCGATGTTCAATTCGTCTTGATTCTCATTTGTTATGAAGGAGGTTCATGTTTTATTTATGTTGTTTGTATTTATTTACCTATACTTACAATGTACGTCCAACACAATTTCCATGTCAGATGATGTATGTTCGTGCCATTTAAGAGTAAAATGACCGACGGGTGTCACATGTGGAACAGGAACTGCTAACTCTTCCGGAGCACCTGAGTTCACCATCGGTTTTTAGCGGAATTCCTGTTGTTCGATCTTTAGTTTCCTGTGTAATGTTTTGTATAACGTTGTTTGTCTCTTTCCTTTGGTCATTGTATTGTCTGTTCTTCTTCGATTAACGACTTCTGATTACCATTTTGGTATCTTCATGGTGATAGGCACCGATTGCTTAGGTAGTTGTAAATCCAACAACCATAGGATCATGACGGCTCATTGTTCGATATAATAAAATAATTCGATTTAGACATTAATGAAAAGCCACAGAAAATCATTTCTTCATGATTTTTACATTACTACTTTAAGAAAATATAATTACAGGGGTTTGTCTGATATATGGGATGAGAAAAACTATTTTCAAAGAGTTTACAAGAGCTTATGTAATTTTCACTTGAGTGTCACCTTGCTTGAACCCAGTCTGTGGTGTTACATGTATGCTTCAGTTATGTGCTTATCGTGGTTGTGATGCCACAATTATTAATTAAGTCAATCATTCTTCATTAGTTAACCAGACTTATTTATGAAATTCAATGTCATATTTTAAAATATGATTGAAGTGCTGAAGATTAATGTATTCACATGGAACATTAAAGCTATTATCACCAATAGAGAGTTGCATGCTACTGATATACAGTCGAACTTGTCTTAAGAGACCACCTTTGGGACACAGAAAAAAGTGGCCTTATAAGACAAGTGACCTCTTAAAAGAGATTCAAGTTTATGAATGTTCTTTGACATTCTAATACAGATGACTGCTTAATAGAGGTGACCGCACGGGAATGCTTAACAGTAGTTTATGCATACTGAGTTAAGGTTTCTCTTCTATTTATAGCTACACAAATAACAATCAGATAAGAGAAATACCCACATGAACTTCTCTTCTATTTATAGCTACATAAATAACAATCAAATAACAGGAATACCCACATGAACTTCTCTTCTATTCATAGCTACATAAATGACAATCAGATAACAGGAATACCTACATGAACTTCTCTTCTATTTATAGTTACATAAATAACAATCCAATAACAGGAATACCTACATGAACTTCTCTTCTATTTATAGTTACATAAATAACAATCAGATAACAGGAATACCCACATGAGCTTCTCTTCTATTTATAGCTACATAAATAACAATCAGATAACAGGAATACCCACGGGATCTTTCAATGGACAAACACGGCTGCAAACATTAAATATGTACAGTAACAGTTTGACTCATATATCATCTGGCATTTTTAATCAAGCAAACAACCTTCTGTACTTGTAAGTAATAAATAATTCAGCGAATTTTACGGTAAAATTAATTATGAATGATGAGAAAAAAATGTGTAGCTAATTATGAAAAGTGCGTAATAAACATTTTTATATTAGAAAGAAATATAATTAAAACGGCCCAGGGAGACTTTCTTTATACTATAGCTTAATTTTAAGAAGAGATGACAACTATTTATTTTAGTTACTTCATATTGTCTACAGAATACGAGCTTTTCTTATTATATTGAAATATGTAGACTTTTCTGTTAGGTTTGGAATTATTTTCAGCATTCGTAATTATTGAAGAGATAGACATTAGTGGAGATCAGAATGTTGATATGTATCGTCAATGCAGCACTTTATAAGATATATCTTGAATAAACATTAGACAAAGCCGAAAGGGCAATAAAGAATGGTCAATCCAGAGAAACTAGCAACATAAGGTATACAAAACACAACACGAAAACAAACAAAACAACAAACATAACACAATATGTGTTGGACAACAGAATATTAGACTTATTGGGGGAGGAAACTCCTGACAGGTATAACAAAAGGACAAGTGAAGCCTTTGGCTATAGGTTAGGGGTTATGGTGTTTAACCCCACTTTCGACAATATTTCAGTTACATTGTGACGGCAAGTTTTATCGGTGGACGAAAGCTGAGAAAACCACCAACTTGCCGCAACTTGTTGACAAATTGTATCACATAATATTGCATCGAGTACACCGCACTATGAGCGGGTTTCAAACTCACAACTTCATTTCGGCCTTTGGTATGTGAGAAATCATTAAAATATTCTAGTATATTTAGATATGTTGTGTTATTAACACTATTTTCAGAGATTTACATAACAATCAGATACAGTTAATCGACGATGGATCATTTGACGGGTTATCTTCACTTAGAACATTAAATCTTGGACAAAATATTATTCCATACTTTCCGCCAGTTTCATTGCCTGCATTACAAACGTTGATTTTGGCTGATAATAGAATAGAAGCTTTAGGTGGCTTTAGCTTTGGAAAGGCCATACAGCACATGTAGGTTTATTCATTTTGTTAAGTTATCTAATAATAAGAAACTTTAAAGATAGCAAAAGGGTTAATCAGAAGCTGTAAATGGATGGACAGACAATAGAATGGCCGAAAAGGACAACTAGACAAACAATGATTGACAAACACTGCACAGAAAGCTAATGATTGAGCAACACACACACATCCTGGGGTGAAAATGAGTGCACTGTAAAGGTGATAAGTTCCTTCTCCTCTAGTAGCTCCTGTCGTTTTACTTATGTTATGTTAAAACTCCAGCGATGGGTTATATAATGGGTGTTAAATCATGAACGAGAAAGATGGACAGAATTGTGTCTACAACAAATGAAACATATCCAGAGGGCATCTGTGACACAGACATTCCGTAGCGATTAAATGAGTCATGGCGACCTCAACATTACCACTAAAAATCCTTGTTCCAGTAGCTTCTTTGTTTGAGTTTGGGTTTTGGTAATGGGTGTTTAAAATCACCGTCAACACTATTTCAGTTTTATCATCGATCTCTATTTATTGGTGAAGGAAACCGGAGTATATGTAGAGACCTGCATCAAGTCACTGACAAGCATTATCACATAAGATTTAACTAATACAATTCGTCATGAGCTGGATTGCAAAAGGGATATGGTAAATACCTTTATGTATACAAAGTATATTTGTAACATTATTTAACATCTATGTCATATAATGAGCAGAAATGATAAGAGTAACGCAGAGCTTAAATTGGTTGATGTACGCTGTATTTTTTTCTACTGATCGGTCAATTAAGAATAGATGGGCAAATAATGTGACTGTCGTCACCTTATATGAGTTTTAAAGACACAGAAAATGCTATTGTAATCTATGTTATCATGTTCAAGAGATTAAAAATTTATTAACGCTATATTTTCTCAATACTCTATTGGAAATTGAGATCTGCGATGGACATAGCTGAAACATGCAAATTACTACTTGATAGTCATATTAAAATTAATTGCACTTGATGTATGAAATAGTGGTTTACCTACAATACAATTTAGCTTTCGATATCTTATAACAATTTCATATTATTTCTAAAATAAAATGAAAATGATATGAACAGTGTAAAATTATATCATTGTCAATAGTACTTAAATTGAGAGAAAACTTAAGGGGCAATCAAGAATGGAAAATCCAGAGACACTGGCAGCATTGGGTACACAGGACACAGGACAAATAAACATTAGAGAAAACTGAAGGGGTAATCAAGAATGGACAATCTAGAGACACTGGCAACATAGGGTACACAAGACACAGGACAAATAAACGTTAGAGAAAACTGAAGGGGAAATCAAGAATAGACAATCTAGAGACACTGGCAGCATTGGGTACACAGTAGAACGACAAACAAAACAAAAAACACTATTATACTATGACAGTGGTAAAGTTCAACACCAATAATTAAATAATGTTCAAAAAGTAAGATTTTGATATTTCGTACACAGCACCCATAGTGAAGTGTAAAAACCAAGAGTAATGTTTTCATCTACAAACAGAGACATACAGATTTAAATTGATGAACACTTGGAAACGACCTTATATCCCTTTCAAGTCGGGACGAATGGCTCGTGTTCACTGTTAATGCAATAAATTTTTGAGGAAAAAAAACTCGTATAGCAAATTCGACAAATATGCTCGTGATCAATATATTCAGTATTTTTTTTAATGTAATTTCATCCGTGTATATCTACTTTTATTTCAGATATTTGCACGATAATGCTCTTGGGTGTGAATGTACAACAGTAGATAGCTTATATGGTGTACGGAAAATGTTATCAAATAATACACAGTGCTCAAGTCCGAACGCTTTGATTGATGTCTTATTTGCCCCAGTGCAATCCGAGGATCCCAAGCATTTTAGTAAAATGAAAAGGTCGCTTTTTCAATGCAGTAAGTTAGTTAACTACCCTTCGATAAGTTAAAAGATAAATAATCTTAAGTTAATAGACTTTGTGAGCACGTAAATCTAAAGGCATCAACATGATGGTCAAGAAGAGTATGAAGATACCAAAGGGGAAAAAAGGGAAATCAGAATCCATAAATCAGTCGAAGCAGGACAGACAACATAATGGTCAAAAGAAAAAGGACAAAAGGACATAAAACGATCTACAAAACATACATATAAAATTTAAGATCAAGTAACACGAACGCCACCAAAAACTGGCAGTGAATTCTAGTGCTACGGAAGATTAAGCAGTTCCACTAGTGGCATCGGTCGTGTTAATCTAGTTACAAACCCGGTGACAAGTCACGAATGGGGAATGGACCAGGAAGTGTTTACGACAAGTGGAACATATTTTTTTCTTTCATATATTTTCTCTACCTATGTTTTTGTATATAATCATTCTTTTACATTCGCCCTCATCTTCTTCGAAGGTATTATATAGCATATTATTTTGTGCTGACCAGCAAGATATGCATAACAATCTCTATTCAAAGAGGTCAAATCATGACCCCATGTCGGTGACCTCAGTGGTATAAGTACCTGGATTACACGCGAACCGGCCATTATTTTATTTTGAGACGTGTGCACGTATTTACTATTGTTTGCTCGTGACATTGTTGACACGTTGTCTTTCGCTGTATACATGCGAGTTTATCTAGTGTAACTTTTCATTATCGTTAAGGTTTGTTAATTTTGTTACTTGCATTTTGCAATGATTATTAATTTATTTTCCGTAAAAATTACGGCCGACTGAAAAGGCCGACAGATATTTTTACTTCGACTGCCTGAAATAGTCGTTTGTTTGTATTTATTAATAAAAGATAACTTTGTGTTAGACGAGGTCTAACTTCAATATTACACCAACTATTGTTTTTAACACGAGGTGTTATATTTAGATAATATATCGATACACGTTGTATGCGAATAAAAATGACCAATTCGGAAATGAATAGTGACGTTCTGTCTTGTTCCGATTATGATGATAGTTTTATCCATGTAATGTTTAAGGTAACTACACAGAAGCTGGATAGTCCCTCTGACAAGATAATAGCAAGGTCGCCTTTACCTGTTAATAAAAATAGTATTATCAAAGGCACGACTAATAATGGCAAAGCACCTGTACAAAAAGGGACAAAAACTAAAATTGTCAAAAAGAATCCTGTTAAAAAATCAAATATAAATGCTAATATTGGTAGTATTCCTGATCTTGAGGTACTCAGATCTTAGTTAGGCATTGGTACATTAGTCAGTAATATTGCTTCTTTTACAAGCATTGTCAGTAACATTAATCAACCTACTTCTACTGTTAATAATAATTAAAAAAAAAAACAAAAAAAAACAGCCTCCAATCTCTTCTGTGCGTACTTGTCGTCCTTCAGCTACTGTTGGTCCTCCCACTGATGAAGTTGTTTATGAAACTGAGGAAACATCAATTGTTGATGTACCAGTGGAAGATATCTATTATCCATTTGTTCAGATCCCAGATTATTTCCCAAGTTCTCAGTTTGATCTGGATGATTTTAATCTTAATTATCTGGACAATACTACAAATGTTAATCCGCAGAACGCTTTTCAAGATGCTTTTGAAAATGCCAGTGAGACTGAGAGTAGTAGTAGTGTAAGTAATATGGCACATGTTACAGTGAATGAACCTGAAGATCAGGTATGGAATATTCCCCAGCTTAACACTGAGGAAAAAAAACAGCACCTAAAATAACTTATGGGTTAGCTAAAGCTGTCAATGCAGCATTGACAATAAAATCCGACAAAGATGCTGTATCTAAAAAAGGTAAACAATATCTCAGACCTGAGAATGTAAATTTTAAATGTAATAAGGAGATTTGGAATGCTGTTGGCAATAATGCCCATTCCAAAGATCTTGCTTTGCAAGAGGTACAGAAATTTCTAGCTTTAGGGCTAACCCCTATTATAAACATTGCAGATCAGATTGTTAAAATTAAGGAACCCATAGATTCAGCCACAGGGCGTACTATGTTAACAGATGCGATCAGTCTAATAGGACATAGTTTCCTTCTATTGTCTAACAAAAGAAGACAAAGTTTATGAAATTATATTCATGACAGATAAAATAAGAATGTGTTCCTCTGATGTTCCTATTACAAACCAATTGTTTGGTGATAACTGTTTGAATAAGTTAAAAGAAATGAGTGACATTAATAAATATTTAAAAGTTCCATCAAAGCAGTTTAACTCTTGTAATGTACCATATAGTGCTGGTACTAGTTTCAATTCTGGTGGTTTTCGACCAGGAAATTTAAACTTCAGAAGCCCTGCTCCAGGAGTGAGAGGTGGACAGGGCTTTAGAGGAGGAAGGGGCCAGATCTCAAGACGTCCTAAATGATGATACCACCACAATACCCACCAAGAAGCCGGGGCCGAGGACGTCAATACTAGCTAGTCAGGTAGTCAAAAAGGTAGGAAGCCTAAATTTAGAATATTGGAAATTATAAACTTCTGATAAGTGGATAGAATTGATACAAACACCTTTTCAAAACAGAATCCCAAGGGAAATTCCTTTACCTGATGATCAAATTTGCTTGCTTAGTCAAGAAGTGGATAATTTACTGAGAAAGGGAGCAATATAAATTGTTCCTAAATTTGATGATCAATTTATTTCAACAATTTTTGTTGTACCATAAAAGGATGGCCAGTCATAAACTTGATGTTTTTGAATGAGTTTGTCCAATATTACCATTTTAAGCAAGACAATTTGAACTTTGCTCTCGATTTGATACAACCAAATGATTATTTGACAAAACTTGATCTAAAAGATGCGTATTTTCATGTGAAAATCCACAAAGATTACAAAACAATTTCTGTGTTTTTCTTATCTTGTACATTTTTACTGTACTCCCTTTTGGGCTGGCTTCGGCTCCACGAGTGTTTACGAAGCTACTACGACCCATTTTGCCACTTTCAGACAAAATGGTATTCGATGTTGTTTTTACATTGATGAATCAAGATAAACTGAAAGGCAAAAACGAAAGTTTGTTGGTCACTCAAGAAATAGAAAATCTTGGTTTTACCATAAATGAAACAAAATCTGTTTTGATACCCATACAAAGGTTAGAATTTTTTTTGGGGGTAATAATAGATACTGTTTTGTTTAAAGTTTTTCTAACAGAAGCTAAAGTTGATAAGATATTGAGTCTATGTGCCCAGATAATAAGTTCAAAAACAATCACTACAAGGAAGTTATCTTTCTTTATTGGTTTTTGTGTTCTTGCATTCATTGCAATAACTTTGGTCCTATTGCATTACAGATCTCTAGAGAGAGACAAAGTCAAGAATTTAGCTATCTATAATGGTGACTATGATTCACCGATAGCATTGTCCCAAGAATCAACTACGGAGGTCATTTGGTGATCTGAAAATGAAGAAAAATTGAATGGAGAATCTATTAGAAAGAGTCCTATTGAATTTTTCATAGAGACTGATGCATCAAAAAATGGTTGGGGTGCATATTTTAATGGTAAATTTGTAAGGGGAAGATGGAGCTCTCTAGAATGCACTAATCAAATAAATGTCTTAAAATTATTTGCTATTTTCCTAGCTTTCAAGTCTTTTTTCTCATCAAATACATGTACAATGTACCATCACATTGGTATTAAATCTGACAATTCATCTGCAGTAGCCTACATTAACAATATGGGAGGTATGACTTCACAATCTATGGATCAACTAGCTATAGACAATTGGAACTGTTGTACTGGTCACCATTTGTTTATCTCTGCTCAATATTTACCAAGTGTACTTAATAGCAATGCTGATTTTATGTCGAGAGTTTTCTCCAACAACTGGGAATGAGCTTTAAAAAGAGACATTTTTATTAGAATATGTAACCATTTGTACACTCCAGATGTAGATTTTTTGCATCAAGGCTAAGTAATAAGATAAATTTTTTGTCTCCTAGTCATTTGACCCAAAAGCTCAATTTACTGGTGATTTTTCTTTATCTTGGGAAAACTTTGAACCTTACATTTTCCCTCCATTCTGTTTGATAGCTAAAATTTTGAACAAAATCAAAGAAGATAATGTAAAACAGGCTATGTTAATAGTTCCATTTTGGCCTACTCAAACTTGGTTCTCAATATTAATTGCAGTGTTGATTTTTCTCCCTGTTAGACTGTCTCGTCACAAAGATTTGCTGTCTCTGCCACATACAGGAGAGATGCACCCACTCTACAAGAAAATGTGCTTACTCGCGTGTGTTGTATCTGGAAATCGCTCATTACGAAAGGAATTTCAAAATGAGATGCCTTCATCATTACCTCATCCTGGAGAAAATCAACTAATAAACAATATCAACTATGGTGGAGAAAATGGATTCTTTGGTGCAACAAATGGAAAGTTAATTCGTTTAAACCGTCTTAAGTAGATGTTTTATGTTTCTTATCTTCTCTTATGAGAAAAATATTATCATATTCTGTTGTGAATACCCATAAAGCTATGGTTTTTCAAACTTTACCATTTTTTGGAGTTCTTTGGATTAAAGAGTCAGTTTTAATTAGCAAATTATTAAAAGGATATTTTAATATTAAGCCTGTCAAACCAATAATTATGACTATTTGGGATGTTTCAGTTGTATTAAAATTTGTATTTACATTATATCCATTATCAGAATTATCATTAAAACAGCTCACTTAAAAATTAATTGCTCTCATTGCACTTACTACAGCTGCCAGAGCTCAAACTATTTCAGCTCTAGATATTAATTATATGTCAAAGTTTTTTGATAAATATATTTTTCAAATACAGCAGCTTTTAAAAACTTCAAGACCTGGAGTGTTTTTACCTAAAGTTGTTTTATGCAAATTTGATTAAAAAAAAAAGAACTTTGTGTTTTTCATACTCTCAATGAGTATATTGATAGAACTCATAACTTAAGAAAGTCTAATAGATTGTTTGTTTCTTTCAAGACATTTAAAGCAGTTATTTCTTGTACTTAAGCTAGATGGCTAAAGCAAGTTTTGTTTTTGTCTGGAGTAGATATTTCAAAATTTTCTGCACATTCATTTCGTGGTGCATCCACCTCAAAAGCTTTAGGAGCAGGTGTATCACTAAAAGATATCCTTGAAACTGCTAATTGGGTTTCAGCAAAAACTTTTTACAAATTTTATTTTAAGGATGTTGTTCATGTAAAGAACAATTTTGCTGATAAGATTTTGAATTCCTTATAGTATACACAAGAAGATACACATGTATATCTTTATCATGATTGTGTTATTTGATCCAGAAACAATGACTATTATGTGGACTTATTGGACATTAATGTGAATTTGAATTTATAACTTTATGTCAAAGTGAACTTTGTGTGGCAAGTTTCTTGCATTTATTATTGTTATATTATAATGATAATGAAATTATTTCATTTTTGGGCTTATTAAAGAATATATTGGTTTATTCTTGTACTTTTGCTAACAATATTGCCTTATATAGTTTGTCCCAACACTTTAAACATGTTATGTAATAGCCTCGAAGAGACGAGGGCGAATGTAAAAGAATGTTACCTCATCCAAGCATACCTGTAAGGATGTGAAGGATGAGAGTCAATCTTATAATGAGCCTGAGCCTCAAGAAGGGTATTATATACCCTCCCTTTGTCACAGGTATCCATCCCTTCATGTTACTTTGGTACAAACATACTTTTAATAATGACCGGTTCGATGTGTAATCCAGGTACTTATACCACCAAGGTCACCGACATGGGGTCATGATTTGACCTCTTTGAATAGAGATTGTTATGCATATCTTGCTGGTCAGCACAAAATAATATGCTATATAATACCCTTCTTGAGCCTCAGGCTCATTATAAGAATGACACTCATCCTTCACATCCTTACATGTATGCTTGCTTGGATGAGGTAACATTCTGAGTTTACTTATCTCTATGTATAGTATATACATATTATATCATTTCATTGCCATACTAATATATATTGTAAATAATTGTATTCTGCAACAGACTTCATAAATTGGAAAAACTTGTGTCCGATCCCTGTTTGTTATATTTAACAAATAAAAATATGTTTAAGCTAAACTAACATATATCCGTATTTGTGACACAGACATTCCATAACGGTTAACCAAGTCAAAATCTACTAAGATCACCTATATCTGATTAAGGAGAATTAGAGTTTTAATCGACTAAATTACCTAGGAACTGTAGATTACAAGCATAAATACATACAATCAACTGACATCCGACTGTTGGGTGGCTGATACCATAGTGGACTAATAATCCACCAGCAGAGATATCGACATGATGAATGTAATTAAAGAAAATACATATCTAATTTGTTATGAGAGTTGATCCATCGTTTGGGGTTTTTCCAATTAGAGACAATCCGATACCGTATATTTAAAAAAAAACATGTGTGTTAACATCTCCTTTTAAATAAACGTTAGAGAACACCGAAGGGCCAAAGGGACAACCCAGGGAAACTGGCAAAATAAATACAAACAAAATGTGTTGGACATCAGTATATGCAAGCAAGCACAAATAACGTATATATGTATGTATTCTTATAATTTCAAAAGGTGGTGAAAACATGACAGGAACAGCCATATCCAGCACAAACATAACTCTGACATGGACAAGCCCATCCGTGATTTACTTTGTTTTTGAAGATGTAAATGATCCGGCTTATAAAGCTGCACAAATATTCACCAACAGTATCGAATCGTGGTAAGTTTTAATTTACACAAATGTCTTGAACGAATTAAAGTTATAGCATTAAAGAATAAGCATTTAATACAATCAAAAATTCGATTTCAAATCAATCAGAATTTTAAACAAGATTTGTTGTTTTTTGTTTGTCATAATTGTGAACATTGAATCGTAACATCTTCAGTAAAAAGGTCGAAATGATATATAAATTGAAGATCAGAAATGATCACCAAATAATATTTTATGCTTAGAATTGAAACTTTTTATAATCTCGATTTATTTCTTTCTGGCAAGAACACGAATAAAGTCGAGCTGCTTTAAATTGATCATTCACAAATTACAAAAGTGTCTAGAAATATGTCACACTTAAGAAATACATCTTAAATGCTATAGGGGTCGTCGTGGTCGTGATTGCATGGTATTTGGATTTCCAACTAACTGTGTAATCAGTGCCTATCACCACTAAAGTCGTGAGTTCGAATCCCGCTCATGGTGAGAGGTACTCAATACAACATTATGCGATACAGTTTATCACTGACTTGTGTCAGGTCGGTGGATTTCTCCGGTTTCCTCCACCAATAAAACTGACCGCCAGTATAACTAAAATACAGTTGAAAGTGGCGTTAAACACCATAACCATACACATAACCCATAAATGTTATAAATACTCATCTCATTAAAAAAAAATATTTTTAATAACGTTAAGGTTCAAATTTGAAATATTGCAAGAAATATGAATTTCAACCAACCAACAATTAAATTAGATATCTACGTTTTTATCACAGCATTATCAGTGTTCAACAATATCATTATTGAAATCTTCTAAATAATAATGAATTATTTCCTTTATAAATAACTTGTATGCAACAATGACTGCTATGCTTATATTTAAGGACGTACCTTATCACATGTACAAGTACAGCAGCTTCCACGATGTCAAAGATCACCACGGTGACAATAGAAATACCCGACTGCAGTGCTAATATTACTACAATAAATTCGTCCATTCTTCTAAATGACAGATGTGTAAATTTTACAACGAATCATTCCGCTTCCGTTTCATTCACTGATGTAGATGGGCTCCAGCCTTTAACATTGTATGAGTGCGTTATTCAGCTGACAGTCAATAACTACACCAGTGCTAAAAGTATCCCAACATCCATTCATACACCTGCTCCTACAGGTATGAACTATTTACATCATTTATCTATACTTTGATGTTAATTTAAATATATAATATCAGAAGATATCACATTATTTATGGCATAATGAAACACTAAAAAATAGCACTGTCAGAACAGATCGAAAATCCAAGTCAAAATTGATAACTCTAAAACACATATATACATGATTTGTGAAATAAAGGAAATATATTAAATATCTTATATTATTTGTAATATTTGTTAAATTTTATTAATGTAAAATAATTTCGTGTCGAGCACCTGTGAAGAACATAGCATCAACTGAAGTTTGTGTCTAAATTGTGGTATCTTCGTTGTTAATTTTTTTTTCATTTCATGCATTGCTCATAAATAATATTTTACTAGTATTCTTTAAAAGGAAAAGAAGAATATTCATGATAATTATGCTCCTACGACCAATTATTTGTCACTAGTAACCAGACTATCAAAGATACATGTATATAAAGGGGCCCGGGAGGCTCAATGAGTTAGGTAATTGGATTTAACAACTCACACAAGCATATCACCAATACGGCGTGGGTTCGCGTCCAGCTTTGTAAATTACAAAATGGATGCACTCGACTCGCAGCCGCAAGTGATAAAGTTTATCAGTTGCTTGCACAGGGTCGGTGGTTCTCTCCGGGTACTCCAGCTTCCTCCACCACTAAAACTGGTCGCCATGATATAGCTGAAATATTGCTGAAAGTGGCGTTAAACACCAACATTCAAATTCAAATTCAAATACATGTATGTACTAAAACATTTCCGTGTTGATAAAATGAAACACAGAAATATACCACTGTCAGAACAGTTCCAAAATCCAATAGGAAAAAACGTAAAAACACAGAAATATACCACTGTCAGAACAGCTCCAAAATCCAATAGAAAGAAAAAACGTAAAAACACAGAAATATACCACTGTCAGAACAGTTCCAAAATCCAATAGGAAAAACGTAAAAACACAGAAATATACCACTGTCAGAACAGCTCCAAAATCCAATAGAAAAAAACGTAAAAACACAGAAATATACCACTGTCAGAACAGCTCCAAAATTCAATAGAAAAAACGTAAAAACACAGAGATATACCCTGTAGGAACAGCTCCAAAATCCAATCGAAAAAACGTAAAAACACAGAAATATACCACTGTCAGAACAGCTCCAAAATCCAATAGAAAAAACGTAAAAACACAGAGATATACCCTGTAGGAACAACTCCAAAATCCAATAGAAAAAAACCTATAAACACTGAAATATACCACTGTCAGAACAGCACCAAAATTCAATAGAAAAAAACGTAAAAACACAGAAATATACCACTGAGAGAACAGCTCCAAAATCCAATAGAAAAAAACGTAAAAACACAGAAATATACCACTGTCAGAACAGCTCCAAAATCCAATAGAAAAAACGTAAAAACACAGAAATATACCACTGTCAGAACAGCCCCAAAATCCAATAGAAAAAACGTAAAAACACAGACAAAACCGATATCCCTAACACACAAATAAAAGATGAAAAACGATATCATTTGATAATTGTAATACTATTTGTAGCTGAGGTCAACAACAAGACGGACTCTAGCAACACGACAGACTCCAACAACAAGACAATCGGGCTACATGACTTTAATATTCCTGTAACGTTTTACGACTTTAGTGTTGGTCATGATGATTTTAGCTCACTCAGTGGTATATTACCTACAAGTCCGTACTATGTAGTTAGCCCCCTTGGATCGTGGTTGGCTGTGTCTAACAATAATAGGACAGATAGTGTTTCTGACTGGTTCAGATCAACTGACACAAATACTAAAATGGACGGAGGGATATTACTGTCATACGTA
>MJUT01059503.1:263314-283043 GCA_002080005.1 Gigantidas platifrons
GATCTGCACGGTATGCCTGCAACAGGTACCACAACATTAGTAGTGTATCTAACATGCTGAACACATTAAACTGGCCACAATTAGCTCAACGCAGACTACGAACACGCCTAGTCATGATGTATAAGATCACACATCAACTTGTCGCAATTCCATCTAACGCAGTTCTCATTCCATCAGACTCTAGAACTAGGAAACATCACACTCTCACCTTCCGACACATCTACACGTCTAAAGACTCGTACAGATTCTCTTTCTTCCCATACACTATAACCCAATGGAATCTCCTCCCAGATACAGTCGTACATGCACCAACAGTACACATCTTTAGAGAACAGCTCACACCTGCTGTTCTCTCCACTTTCAACTAAACTAGTCTCATCTCCTGTACATAGTTTTAATCACTCTAGTCTGTTACTTGCACTGTTACCATGTATATACATTGTTAATTTAACTTAAGTTTTGATGTAAATAGGCCACGCATGCACCAGTAATTAATCATCTACATATACAGATGGAATACTGGAAACCTTAAAGAAGAAGAATGGAAAAAATAGTTTATGTTAATAATTTATTTTCAATGACACGAGTAATACATTACATATGTAATATAAAAATTAAGGACTTTTTACTCTGTCAATATGTTATATATGGACCTGTTAGGATTATATTGACATCGGACTTCGCCCTCGGTCAATATAATCCCAACAGGTCCATATATAACATATTGACCTCTTAAAAAGTCCATAATTGTATAATATATTTAAACTTACATGACTCTATTGATTTTATAATCGGTTTGAAGATTACTCAATCTGTCATTAAATTGGCAGTGTTCTGGCTATAATATAGTTTCCGTATTTATATATTTACCTGTAAATTTTATTTATAAAATATTTTCCGAATGGGTCAGGTGATTTATTAATCAGCGTCGGAAATAATATTGCATACCTTAGTATAAAATATTATCCGGATTAGCTCATTTGATGGAACGGGTGATTTATCAATGAGCGTCGGAAATAATATTATAGATGCGTCTCGTGATTTAATCATCAGCGTCGGACATAATATTGCATACCTTAGTATAAAATATTATCCGGATTATCTCATTTGATAAACCAAATAATCCAGTCGTTATATTACACTCCCGCTGGTCGCTAGTATTCTGTATTCTGTATTCTTCTCTTCACCTCCAGTATAGGAGATCGTGGATCAATATAAGTTCCTATAAAATCCACCAGTTTAAAATCTCTTTAAAATGTGTTACGGAATAAAATGTTCTTCCAGTATACACATGAATAAAATACACCAGTGTGTATATACATCTGAATATAATACACTATTGTTCTTAAAATATTAATCAGTCGTAAAAGTTTACTGTCATCCTCACACGTCAATGTTAAATATATATTATAAAATAAACAAGATTCTATATTTTATAAACTATTGTCCAAGATAAAAATAAATATAACATAGCATCTTCCCTTTACATTGTCAAGATTCTATATTTATAAACTATTGTCCAAGATAAAACAACAATCATCTGCATCAATTTTCCCCGCGAAAAATGGATTAGTCTATTTAAAGTAGGATTTTAGCCCTCTAATAAAAATAGTGTTCTATATTCGGTATAGCTTATTAGGATTAAACCATGCATAGGTTATAACATAACATGTTCAAAATATGTGCAAGAAGTGAAAAAAAGTGTGTATTTTACATTAATCGATGGATTTCAGCAACTTATAACATCCTTTTTCACCCCACTGAAACACATATGGGAAATTCCGAAATTCCAGCGTTTGAGGTGCCCAAAGGGTAAATTCTTGTAAACACCGGCCTCTTTCAATTAAATTTGAAAGATTTTTTGTCATTGCAACCCCGTTCACAGTTGCCCAACAGGAGTCCACAGGTCGTCCACGTGTCACAGTTTAGAATAATCCTTCAGGTAATCATTCAGGACCTTACAGTACCCCGTGACCCAAATTAGCACGGTTCACCAATATTTTCTTAATAATGTTGTTTAAATATGGGGGAGATAATGAAGTACCCTATCATTTTCCTGACCTTATCACTGTTATCATTTTATATCTGGCACTGTGCATGTTATATACATGTCTTCTGCATTGGAATTCTAATTCAGTCAACATATTCACTGACAATTTTCTATAACCTAGGTTCATGGCAATGTCATTATTTAATAAGAAAGAATAGTCCAGAATTATTTGAATGTTTTCCTAATTTGACAATTGATGCATTCTTCTGTTAATTATTTTATTTATTTCTTTATCAATTGTATGTATAGTTACTTGTCTTGTAGTTTCAAGCAGTTGATATTTGAGCAAAAAATGTTCCAAATCCTCATCTTCCACTCCACACATTAAGCATGTAGCGTCAATTTGACTTTGGTTAAATTTTGACCGGTTTGACTGGAAGATGTAAGTTCCACTAACCAGCTTCAATTTTATTTGTTTTTTATTTGTATCTCATGCAGACCTTGTTGGTATAAATATAAGAGGATGTTGTTTTCCTGGGTTGAAACCTGCAACATTTAGGTATTTCAAATATGTATAGTATTCAGAAAGGCTAGTTAGATGGTTTTTCCAATATTGAAAGACTTTCTCATATGTTAGTTTTTTCCATTCTTCTTTTGTATATGGTGTTTCCAGTAATAAATAGATTTCTGGTAGGTTGTATTTCCAGATGATCTTTTTTTGCATATATAAACCAACTATTACTTTGTCCTGATTTTACAGATAGTTGTATTTTGGCTATCTGGTTCTCAGTTGAGGTACTTGGGTAATAGGCAGATACTGTATAAAAATGTAAGCACTTTTATATGTATTTGTCCTTCAATAGGGATTAGACCTTAAATAATATATGGTACTATATCTGGAGCATTTTGTGGTAGTGAGAGAATTTGTTTCACCATCCTTTTATGGAATTTTTCCAGTTTTTCTAGATTTTTCTTATCTGGAGTTATTACTTCTAGACCATATAATAAGGTTGGAGAATGATATATGTCTTCATTATGTGTATACAAGTACTTGGGCCTAGTCCATTATTGCCGTGAAAGCCTGCTGACATAAGGCTATAAGCAGTTTTTCGTGATATTTTCATTTACAGTATTTTCGATGGTATCTTTGTCAGTTTTGGACCTTTGTATACCCAGATGTGCTGTTTTTTTCTACATTTGGTAGATTATTTCCATTGAGTTGTAGTTGAGTTGGTGTTCTTTTTCCTCTCTTTTTCTGACTTAACATATCTATCACAACACTCTTTTGTGGCTGAAGTTTGTAATGTTCTTTGCAACTATAATCGTAAGCCATATTTAGGAGAATTTGTGCCTCTTCTTGATTTGTACTGTTTATGGCTATGTCGTCCGCACATGCAGATGCTGTACATTGTATGTTTCCAATTTTCATTCCTAAGCCGCTGTGTTTTAGGCGATGCAGTAGTGGGTCTACATAGATCCTATATAAGTCAGCGCTTGAGACCCCACCTTGACGGACACCTTGCTGGATTTCAAAGATGTCTGATACGACACCATTATATTTGACAGCTGAGGAAGCATTTGTATGTAGGCTGTTTATCAGAGTCCAATGTTTATCTTGCACTCCTAGANGCATGATCTTACCTTTAAAGTTGATCTCTTTTATGGCCAGTTCAATTCTGTATGTTTTCCGAAATTGTTGTTTACATTTTTTCTTATTAATAAGTAGTGGGTGGTCATTATCGAATGCAGATTTTGCGTCTAATAAAATTATGATGAAGTTGTTCCAAATCAAGTGCCTCTCGTCTTGATTCTTCCAGTATGAATGAGCCATTTATGGAGGCTGAGTTCTGTGTGAAACCTCTTTGTATACTGCATTGTTGTTTGTCGCATTTAGGTCTCACTCTGTTTTTTAATATTGACTCAATAATTTTCTCAAATACTGGAAGAACTGTGATCCCATGATAATTCTTGATGTCCAGTATGGATCCTTTGTTTTTGAATATAGGAGAGAGAAGTTCTTTTTCTATCATATCGGGCACTATTCCTGATTCAAATATAGCCAGAATAATTGAATGAGTATAGTCTAAGAGAGCATCTCCTCCATAGATAAAATGTTCGACAGTTAGATCAAATATATCTGCTGCTTTCCCTTTTTTTAATTCCTCTTTTGTAGGTTTCATGATGTCTACACTTTTCACTAGTTCTATGATGTTGTCTGTTTCCTGTTCTATATTTGTGGAATATTGATAGTTGTAGCTTTGGTCATATGATGGTACAGCCAGTTTGGCAAAGTGATTTTTGAAGCCTTGGGTTATATTTTCCTCACCTGATATGGTTGCATTGTCAATATGCAAATCTTGAATGCAACCTCTTAGAGAGCGTCTCTGCTTATTGATTAACATATGAAAAGTCTTGCTGTCTTTGGTTCTGGTTTGCATGATCTTACCTTTAAAGTTGATCTCTTTTATGGCCAGTTCAATTCTGTATGTTTTCCGAAATTGTTGTTTACATTTTTTCTTATTAATAAGTAGTGGGTGGTCATTATCTGGTTTACCTTCTTCATACCACTTAAAGCTTGCCTTCTTCATTTCTTTGTATGCATCAGATATGTTTGTATTCCAGATTTGTAGTTTGCCAAGTTTTTTCTTTCTTATTTTTCCAGGGATACATTCCAGAGCTGAGTTTTAGGATTTCTGATACTTTGCTTAATTGTTCCTCTACATCACGTTTAGATGTTAAATTGCCTATGTTGTCTGAGAGGGGTCAGGTCATTATTCCGACAGCCCATTATTCCGACAGCCCATTGCTCCGACGGCCCATTATTCCGACAACCCATTGCTCCGACAGCCCATTTCTCCGACAAACCATTATTCCGTCAACAATGGTCAAAAGTAGTATAATTATCCTAAAACCTGTTGTTTTTCTTCTATACCTAACGGAAGACTGACTTTAATCTTTATACTCACTGGGCAGATTGTTTCTGTATTAAACTAAAGGGTAAATATGGGGTCAAAGTCAAATGTCATGGTGCTAGCAGATTCCTTACATCATGACGACATGAGAAATCTCAGTACCAATTTCGGATGGTCTAACACTTCTACATTTTGGATTTAATCATGAAAAGTTTACACCGCCACCGTTGCGCGAGACGACACAAAACTTATTGGAGGGAGAGGGGAGGGGGTTAATTTCTTGTCCTGATTTTTACCGGAAAAAAAAATGTCCGGACGAAAATCCCAGCCCCCGCCGCCTAGCCTTCTCCCATCCAAAAAATTTCAAATGGTCCGTGCCTAAATTGCATGAAATTTTAATATTATTGTGAAATCTTGAAATAAATTAAACGAAAATGGAAAATGAATTATAATTCGAAGGTAAAAATGTGGGAAGGGAGCAAATTCGTGTCTGAAAATAAAATCTATTTGGCCTAAAAATCACATTTGAGTTCTCGATCATACAACAAACAAAGTAGCCAATTTCTGTTCAGAGGTTTTTAATAGCAAATTATTATTTACCATAAATGTAAACCTTTACATCCACTGCTGCCGAGTGACCATTTTGAATATCTGTTTACCACCAATGCAGTAAAGAACATTCATGTACTGTGTTTTGAATCCTCAAGCCATATTTCAGAAAAACAATTTCGAAGTTAGGCCATGGATTTGTGGATTGAGTTCTATTTTATATTGTCGGAAAAATGGGCCGTCGGAGTTATGGGCTGTCGGAATAATGGGTTGTCGGAGTAATGGGCTGTCAGAGTAATGGGTTGTCGGAGTAATGGGCTGTCGGAGTTATGAGCTGTCGGAATAATGCTACGCACCCGTCTGAGACATCTTAATTTGCTAAAGATATTTCCACTAGTTCCTGATATTTGGATTTGTCTATCCTGTCCCAGTTGATTTTGATTTTATTCTTGGCCTTGGTAGGAGTGCTTCTGTATTCTAGATTGGCACTGCAGGTGATGCCAATTGGATAGTGATCTGATGTAATTGGTTCAAGTTTATATAGTATTATCTTGTCACTGAGAATTTTCTATCAGTGTTTATGTTGTATAGAAAATAGTCAATTTCACTACATTCTTGGCCTTTAGGATTTACATAAGTATTTCCAGCAGAACATACTTGTAGATGACAATCTTGTATGAGCTGCTGTATGTATTTTGTTCTGTTGTCTGATCTATTTCTACTTATATCTTCATTAATATCTCCACCAATTAGGATATCATGTGTTAAACAGTATTTCTGGCATATTTCGAAAAGTTGATCAACATTTTCTTTAAATTCTTCCAAATCATGGCAGCCCTTGGTCGGTAAGTATGCTGATATTATGAGTAATGGTTTGTAGTTGTTGTCTAAAAGTTCAACACATTGTAAGCGTTCATTTCCATCCTGTATTACTTTAATAAGGTGATTGATTTCTTTTTTCCACAAAATGGCTGGGTAAGGACGGGAATATTGAAAACAGTTTCAAAATGGCGTCTATTTATCGCTTCATATATTTGTTTTAACATAAAAATATTAAATCATAAATAAAAAGATCTTGAATAAAACTGTTTATAAAAAGATGCATTTTACGGAATCTTTCATCTCCGTCCCCATGATGTCTTTGTACTCAACAAGGGAGATAACAAGTAATTTATCGTCTGCTAAAAATGGCAACAGAAAGATTTGCATCTCACACGGAAAGTGAAATACTCTTTAATATTGGTACAAGAAAACTTTAACAGAATATAATATAGAACACAGACAGTGAATATGAACCCGTATCCCCTGTGAAGATCCTGAATAACATATAAATGCAATATACTCCAAAATCTAATCAGGAGATTGTAGTCGTAGAAGCAGAGACAAAGTCGACACACTGTTACACATATACCTCACGGTAAATCTGTCTTGTAGAGGCATGTTAAATTTGAAAAAGTGTTGAGCTTTGGGGTCAAAATAGTTTTATGCACCCAAACCTCCCCTCTTACTGACATTTTGAATAAATCAATATTTGTTTTTTCACCCATTTCTCATCTACTGTATAGTAGTTGGTTTCTGAGCTAGAACAGAAAGCAAACCTTCTTTAATTAAATTTACAGATACAACGAAATTATCATAGAAAATCTGATTTACAAGTACAATGTTAGCAATTCTGTAGGATCATGAAGTTCACGACGTTACATCTGCCAAGGTTAATTTCACGAATTGTTATATTTATAAAGCAATACATTTCTGTGTTTTACTTGTTCAAACATGATATACAAGACACAAGTATAAAACTTACAAGTTACATACACATATATTGCTTTGTTTTATTATATTTGAATTTAGTTTAACAGATTTCAGATAATTATTATTTATCAATCAGTCATTTTTCCGCATGTCATTTTTTCGGTGTGTTGTTTTCATAAACTGACTATATTTTACTTTCCCGGCACTACGTACAGCCAACAAACACCATCTAGCTTTTTCAGCAGACATGAAGCTTGGATCAAGAAGATAAAAGTTACATAAGGTTCATTCAACTGGGTGCAAAGTTATCCCTCTTCGAGAATAGTGATTAACACTCTAAATCCACAGGATTACCACACAATGTCATTAATTGTTTTTGTCTGTCAATTTGATGTATTTTCCAAAACTATTTTTGTCATGAATAAAAGTCTTGTATTTTAATCGTGGAGCAGAAAAGCTAAATTTATATTAATATGAAATAAGCAAAGTGTCCTCTTGACTATAATAAGTTTAAGTAATGATGGTATACACTATCTATTACCACAACAAGACAATAAAATAAAATACAAAAAATACCACACAGTCAGAACAGTTCCAAAATCTAATAGAAAAATTGTAGAAAGATGCTAATTCGATACTGTTAATGCACATATATATGCCAGCTGACTTTCCCTGTTTGATGGCGGAGTTACGCTAGTTTTTGTTTGCCCCATCTGAAACATCGTAGTTTGTCGAAACGACAAAAACTGCCAACGGAATGTGCCCACGTTAAATACATAAAAGGGTAGACATACATTTTTGTATTGCTATTTATAGCAACAAGCAATAGCCATCAATATGAAATTATTATAGTAATAAAACAATATAAAAAATATGTGTAATTTTGTAACTTTATGGCCAATTACAACTTACATGTTTTATTTGTGTAAATTGAAATATTCCAGATATTATTCTGATTCGTATTTTCCAATTGATGAGTCTGGTTTTGGCGCCGAAGGTCAGACTGACTGTATGGGAACCCTGCACAACTTTGCGTAAGTAATTACAAAATATAGAAATACATAAAATGAAAAATAAATATATATACCGGAAAATTTACGGGTTGCACTTGGTTTTGTGGTTTGTCCTGTGAACGGCACTATTCAAGCACTCCAACATTTATTGATGCTTTAATTTAGTACGAAATATATTTCAAACGCCAACTATTTTCATATATGCAAAATTCCAGAAACTTGCATCATAATATTAAAATGAAAGGAATAAAAGGATAATCGAACCCCAAACATAAATTATACAAAATGGTACCCCTCTTTGGAATATGGAACTATGAACTTATTGTAGTAAATCTTATGTCATATGGCTAGAAATTTTAATTTTACAATTCTATGTAACCATATTTCCCAAGCAATCGACCCCATCTTCATGTTGTACTACAGAAACAAATAAATAACACAGCCAAACGTAGGAGATTTGTATTGTTTTATATCTCTAAATATACAAATGTATCTCTGTATACTATCCTGTATATTACCATAAAATAGTTTTATATAAAGTGTTGGACAGAAATAATTTGTATATATTTGTAGTTTTACAACAGCACTTAGAAGTGGATTCACTTTCAAGGGTTCCGAATCCATCACTCTTGGAGGAGGCGAGGAAATTTGGCTATTTATAAACAAGATACTAGTCATTGAAATTATAGCAAATAGGCAGTCGAATACTACATCATGTCAAAAGCTGGACCTTTCCGCAGCGGCAACATCAGGTAATACCATTTGATAGTTTTAGCTTCGAGCAACAATAATATGAGTGGCCTTTGATACCAAGCAGATGGGTTAGCAACTAAAATATCAAACATGGAAAGCATCTGAGACTACAAACAACAACTGTTATCGACGAAGTGGTAGCGATAAACATTAGAGTTAACGATATGAATTTAGGTTTCCAGACCCACATTTGTATCTTGTGGTGGTGGCCAGTCCTAACTATTTGGACAAACAAATTTTAATACCGAAAATAAAAGACAAGAAAAGTCTAACCTATTATCAATCCGATCTCGGGCTATCTAATTTGAGTGAAAATACCTGCACATTGATACAGGAAAATGACATATTTAAAGATTTGCATCAAAGTGTTACGACAAATTTAGAGATGGAATTTTGCAACTATACGGTTATATCGTAACGGTCAGTTTATTGGTGGAGAAAATAAGAGTACAAACATAAAGTTGCTGACAAATGTTATCACGTAAGGTTATGCTGAATACCACTCGCTAACTTGATGACGTGCATCACCATATCTGATAATAACTTAAAAAAATACTTCCATCTAGGCAATAATTGGTCATCAAGATAAATTCTGAATTACAGGTGGAAGCTATGTCGCCCCTGCAGCTGGAATTATTTTAAATGGTGATTGTGTTGGCTTGCATTTATTATCAGAACCAACTGCCTTCTTGGAACTAGAGGTAAGGATACGTTTAATAAATATCAGGACATTTCACCAACGAAATTAACACAGAAAAAGTGCAATGCTAAATTTCTATTTTTATTTGGAAACCATGTCTTTGGTAATGTACATAGTTATTGCTGTGTAAATAAATATACTTTTGACAAATTAAAACAAAAGAATACTCCTTGGAAAGTAAGGCTGGATTTCAATTCACGACTTTAATTGGTGATGGGTATCCATTACATATGTAGATGTAAATCCAATTCCAATACAATCATAGGTAGAACAGAGTTTTTCCATTGAATATTCCTTCTCTGTAGATTTCTAGATTATTTACATTATGTTAAGAATGAAATGTCTGTTTCAAGACGTAATTACTCTTTGGTTAATTAATTTACGTTTCAAATTATTAATCAATGTAAATAATTTAACTACGGTAGCCATGTTTATTTTATGTTCATAGCTTGCGATTAACAATTGTTACCTGGCTATATTTGTAGATAGGAATGTCATATTTGTTTGAAATTTTCCACACAGAGAGGCGAACATGTACATCAGAACTTCTCATACAGCTGGATGGAGTATATTTGACTACCAACGATAATGTCTCAAAAGCTTTTGATTACAATCTAATGGTAGATGAAGATCTCCACATCCATGGGATTGTAGGATCCTTCAATGTGTGGGATGTGTTTGCACCAGGACCATTTCTTGTTACCATTGTTTCAGGTCAATTCATGACACAGTAAAAATATATAATACGAGTTCAATGTTGTTTTGACATTTATTTTTAAATTTTAACTACAGTTTCACTATTTATACAATTTGAATGATTTTAAATTATATCCTTTCATGGCATGTCAACAGAAGAGTTTGAAGATACCAAACGGGTAATCAGAATCCGTAAATCGAAGAAGACCAGACAACACAATGGTCAAAAGAAAAAGGTCAAAAAGACAAACCACGATCTACAAAACAGGTTCACCTTTCAAGTGAGGGTTTCAGCGTGTGCGATTCGTAACTTAGCTTCTGTCACTTGCAAAGTGAAATCGACATTGACAGTGACTTATTTTAGAAAGAGTGTCAATAAAAGTACTAAGCACATGACATGCTGATATATTGGAATAGAACATATTCATAACACCATTTTAGATATAATGTTTATGATTAATTCCCGTTTTCTAACCGTTACTTAAAAAGAAGGGATGAACTAGTAATATATTACATTTATTTTCATAGGAAATGAAGCTGGACACTTTACATTCAAGAATGATACAGCAGACAGTAGGACGGACACAACAACTCTTTCCCCACCTGTCTATGAACTAACTTATGTCACAGAAACTAACATATCATATGTTGGTATGGCATATTTATCTTTTGGGGGAAAGCGAACACAAACCATGAATCGGGTTGAACTTGGTTAAATATGTTGGTGTATTTGTTTGTTGTTAATACCTGGGCTGGGTTGCAAAAACCACGATTAAATTGAGGTCTTAATTTAACCTTACATTAATTCCATGTATATTTCAAGTAATTTTAAGTGTCAGTTAAGGTATAATTGACACTTAAATTTAAATAATGTCTGTGCAACACAGTCCTGATTGCTGTATCAAACAGTCTTTGCAGTGATGCTTGCAAATGACAACGATGTAATTTTAGGCTTTTTACAACTACCTATCCTATCAGTGCCTATCACCACTGATGTTGTGAGTTCGAATCTCGATCAGGGCGAGTTGTACAAAATTATATGATAAAGTTTATCAGTGACGTGCGACAGGTCGCTGGTTTTCTACGGGTGCTGCGGTTTCCTCCACCAATAAGACTAACCACCACAATATAGCTGAAATATTATTAAAAGTCACGTTAAACACCATCAAACAAACAAAAACAAACTTTTTTACTTATTTGCTCTGTGATTTGTAAAAGACAAAATGCATCAGTCATTCTGAAAAGGCTACGAGGCATTAAATGTGGTAAACATTATATCTACATTTCACATTCTTCATACTTAAATTAAACACCATTAAACCAGATATATATTTTTAAGTTTTTATCGTTGTTTGTTTGTTTGACAAATATTATAAAAGAGTGATAGGTAGTTATCAGAAGCAAATCTTTAAATTATCTACTAACAAATAGTACACATACAGGAATCCTTATTAAGTCGTATACTATATTCTTATTATACCGGAACCAAACTGTTTCAGTTTACTATTGATGGCTAGAGACATAAAACAATGATTTTCATTTTTATTTTGTAGAATGTAAAAGTTCCTCTATAACGACACCTGGACCTGTTATTCCTGGTACAGAATCATTCCGTATCACATCAACAGATGTCTTGGTGACATTACAAACAACACTGGACTATGAAGTGAATGACTATTATAGTCTGGTGTTACAAGTTGAAGATGACACAATGGCACTTACTGGTTCCCTTATTATTCGGGTAGGATATACGTTGTTTTTTGTGATAAGGCCCCAATAATTCCTTAGAATATATCGGAGAACATTCTAATTTCAAATACAAAGAAATATAGTGAGTGAGTAAGTGACAGTTATTTAACGCCAAATCAGCAATTTTCAGCTATATCATGGCAAAAACAAGTTATATTTCGATAAGATTATGGTGTCTGCTTTTACTATACTGACTCACATAGTTGGATTATAATAGTGTTAGTTTACTGAACCAACAGTCCGGTAGTAGAAATGTCGCTCCACCTGGACCCATTATCATGATTCATCAGTCTTTGATCTTACTCCTTCATTTCGTGTGTTTTAAATGGGGAAACAGCAATTACCAATTAGTGTTTGCTACCTAACTGAAACAACAATCAGTGGGCAGACTCCTAAATGCTATGTACTTAGCAGAGAATCAGCAAATACCAATTTCATAGTTTTTCGTTTGATCCAACCGGGGAATCGAAGCCACAATCTACCGCATTCAGTTGCTCCACAGATGCGCTTGCAAGGAAATATATATGCCAAAGCAAAAATTCATAGTAACATTGTCATTTATTTGTATTATTTAGGTTTAATCTTCAAACATTTTGGGATCAAGCACAAGTGCAACATTCAATAGAGAAATGAACATCTGGTGCATGGAATTAGCACAGTTATCTTCGATGCCAATAATCTAAGTTTCCTTTATATCCACTGTAGCATTAACGAATATATTCATTATTCCGTTCGCGGTGAGGTGTTTTCGAAGTAACCGTATGTGATAAAATTTGTCCGTTGCATTAAACATCAATATTTTTTGTAGGAAAGTCTCAACAGTGACGGTCAACAGTTCTTCCAATATCAATAAAGTGAAAACACTAACCTGTCACCTCAAATCATTATGAACACACACAAAAAAAAACACGATGACAGATAAAGTTGGAAATCCAGGTCCTGGCATTAAACCAGTTTATTGGAACCCAACCGTTCTCTACATGAATATTAATTACTGACAATGAGACGTTACATAATTTTCGATATTATATATCCTCTGTATATCAAGCTATGTACTTTATGACCATAGTTGGTATTTTCCATCGTTTTCTATTGGCCCATTGGATTGTCTGTCCATTTACGGCTTCAGATTAGTCCCTTGTTATCTTTCTACAGATGTGACGGTTTATTTGTAGATTAACGTCGGAGATGTTAATGATAATTGTCCAGAGATATCCAGTGATAGGAACATTACACCTCAGCCATTGTTACAAATAGATCCACTGTTTATTTGTAGATTACCGTCAGAGATGTTAATGATAATTGTCCAGAGATATCCAGTGTGTCCTACATTACACCTCAGTCATTATTACTGCTTTATTTGTAGATTACCGTCAGAGATGTTAATGATAATTGTCCAGAGATATCCAGTATCTCCTACATTACACCTCAGCCATTATTACTGCTTTATTTGTAGATTACTGTCAGAGATGTTAATGATAATTGTCCAGAAATATCCAGTATCTCCTACATTACACCTCAGTCATTATTACTGCTTTATTTGTAGATTACAGTCAGAGATGTTAATGATAATTGTCCAGAGATATCCAGTATCTCCTACATTACACCTCAGCCATTGTTACAAATAGATCCACTGTTTATCATTAACACGACAGATATAGACAGTGGTGTTAATGGAGAAGTCGAATTTTATATATCACCAGTGATCATAGAAAAGTAATTCCATAAATCGGATATTTATTGTGCATATAATTTCCGATAAAGAATTTTAATTTTGATAGAATCAGTGTGAAAAAACTTTTGAATTGGTTGGCTACCTAAACTTTGACTTTGAGTGTACCTGATGAAGGTTTATTCGTGAACGCGTCATACACACTAAATTATATATCTACGTTTTTATAATTCTATGTAAGATTTCAAAATAAAATACATTCTTATCAATTTCTCTATTTAGATAATCGTTAGATAACACCGTAGGGGAATCAAATATGGACAATCCAGAGAAACTGGCAACATTGGGTACACAAAACATAAGACGAAGAAAAACAAAACAAAGAACACACCATTAGACGCAAGCAAGCACAAATAACTTAAATAAGACATGAGCCATCCTACAAACAACTGGAGGTAAAGACGAACAGAACATCGTATATATGGGGAAATCGTCACGGACATCACTACACAGAACTAAGAACATAATGACACATAATAGGACAACACAAAAGACTTAAAAGATGAACAACACGGACCGCACCAAAAACTTTGATGGAAATATTTTTCGAATTTTCTTTATCCTATGCTGTAAATATTTTCTGTTAATTTTATATTCATACTTTTAGACTGATGGATTCTTATACATTATTGCATCAGTAAATTTTTTATTGATATATTTTTCTTTGTTCTAAATCAACATTATACAAACAAATACAAAATCTTTCTTGTAGTCCATCTATAAACTACAGTAAGTCTCTAGACCTCAGACATCAAGTTTACAATGGCAGTACAGAATTAACTATTGAGATAGTTTGTATAGATAAAGGAACACCCCCGAGAGGACAAGCTACCAATGTTACCGTAAATATCAGTAATACCTGTCTTGTAGACGAGACATTCGGAAGAACTAACTTTAGTTTTACATTGAATATATCAACAGGAGAGATATACCTTCGGATTCCTGGTTACTGGATAATTGATTTCCGTAAGTCTAAATACGGTGTATCATGGGTTTAAGTTTGATACAGTGGAAGATGTCTGAACAGAACATCACTGGGGCCAATCCGTATGTTAGGAATAGACTAATGGGTTCTTACACGAGTCCCCATTGAAGATCTGGGATTTCTTCCACGAGTGTGAGAAATTCCTTCTTTTCACGAGTGGAGCGTAGCGGAACGAGTGGAAAGACGCTGAATTTCTCTCACGAGTGGAAGAAATCTCAGATCTTCAATAAGGACGAGTGCAAGTACCTGTTTCTTCCGTTTCAACTTAAAAAGAAAGCATGTCGATTTCATTCATTCATTCGCATGTCAATGTCATGTTTACTACACAAAATATTACAATGCCACGTGCAATGCAGTAAATACACACTTATTTAAAACCGCATTAAATCTATTAGGGGAAATCAGTTAAAATTCAGGTAAAATTGATATTTGAAGCTTTTTTAGATCTACTAAGACGACAATTTATATTACTACAGCAGTCGTAGAAGCGGACTATTGATTATACTCGGCCGATTTGATTGGCTGACAATGCCATGTAAGACAAGGTCACGCGCAGCTGTCTTTATGGCTTGTCTTACATAGGAAATGCATCAAAACGGAAGAAGGGTATTTGGTTTATGCAAGTTAAATTACATTGGGTCTTTAGTTAAAGGTCTGTTTATACACGATTCTGTTTTATTTAGTATTCAGTTTAGATATACAGTCAAGCCTGTTTATAAAGGCCACTGAAGGGAACCTGGAAATGTTCTGTTTATGAGCAGTTGTCCTTTATAAAGGTTAACATTATATGCACTATTTATCAATGGGGAAATGAGGCTGTCCTTTATAGACAGTGAGTTGTTATATAATGTTGCTCTGTAAGGCAGGTTTGATTATATATTACCAATAGTCAATAATCTTTTCACTTTTAACTGTTATTTATATGAATTTGAATTTGAATTTTTGGTGTTTAATGCCACTTTCAGCAATATTTCAGCTATATCATGGCGACCAGTTTTAGTGGTGGAGGAAGCCGGAGTATCCGGAGAGAACCACCGACCCTGGACAAGCAACTGGTAAACTTGATCACTTGCGGCTGTGAGTCGAGTGCACCCTTTTTTGTAATATACAAAGCTAGGTGCGAACCCACGCCGTATTGGTGATAGTCTTGTATGAGCTGTTAGATACAACGACCTAACTCATTGAGCCACCTGGGCCCCTTATTTATATGAAGCTTTAAAGACTTTGTAAATGAAGCAAAATATTCCATAAGAGCATGGTAGTTGTTGAAACTATGTTCTAAATCTGATCTCGAAACGTGTCATGTACACCATATTAGATATCTACAGGTTAATTATTCTGGTAGTAAGAATGATATTTTATGCAAAACAATATATTAATTTCATTTGTTTCACAACCAATAAATTTTAAGATACTTCCTATTTATTTTCTTCAGAAGTCGGTTGAGTGACATTACACATTTATTTTTCACAGAATGTTCAGAATATGTTGGTATTTCTAGTGTAATTGTTTTTTTCTCTCTCAGAATGTTCAGCTTACGTTGGTATTTCAAGTGGAATTTTACGGGATGAACTAATGACTGCTTCTTCATCACGGAGTCCTCTGACATTGCCTTCTAGAGCCAGACTGGGATTAAATTCTACTTCTCGTAATAACTTGTTTTTCTTTGTCTTGTCTTGTTATGCACATACACATTTGTTCTTTAATGTAACATGACTGTATTTTGTATACTATACAGACAATGTACGTATATTATGTTTATACTGCAATCTCATGTATGCAAGACAGTTGTTCAATTTACACACAAAAAAGGACTGACAACAATATCGTGACATTTTGGTTGAATTTCTTATTATGTGTTTTCAGCGCAGTCCGTGTACGACCATTGTCTATTGTGTAGTAAAAAGAAATTTTGATCAAACTGCTAAAAAGTATGATAATTAAAGAAATGATATTTAGAAAAACATTGAACATACTGCTTGTTATTTTGTAATCATTACGTGAGATTGGATTACTTTACATCTTCTATATAATCACCCAATTGAAAATTAAAAATACCACACTCTCGGAACTGTTCACAATTTCAATCGAAAATTTATAGAAAGAGGCAAAATGGATATCCTAATATACAAATACATGACCGCGCACTTTACTGGATTGGTACAGACACTTCAATGAAAAAAGTGGTGGTGTTAAACCAGTCTTACTAGTCCACACCTAAATGATGAGCAAAACGGACCCACAGAAAACCGGGGGTGAATCCAGATGCTCGCGAATGGTAGAGTATGAATGTATTACACCATTCGGAAAAGGTTTGCTACATATGGATACAGTCAAACCTGCCCATGAGGTCACCTCTATTAAGCAGTCACCTGTATTAAAAAGTCACATTTTTCTTGTCCTGTCATAGAAAGGTTCCTATGAATTGAACCTCTTTTAAAGTCACCTGCCTTAAAAGACCACTTTTGCTTTGTCCCAAAGGTGACCTCTTAATACAGGTTTGACTGTACCTGAATTCGAATGATTAATTATGTCAAGAGTATGCTTTATATTTTGTCAGTTAACTACATCAGATTAAAACCACACACTTGGTTTGTCATGCAAACTCATAATAAAAGACAAGTTTTATGATACCAATGGGTAATCAGAAGCCGTAAGTCAAAGGACAGACAACATTATGAGCAAAAAGGTCAAAAGGACAAGCCACCATCTACAAAAAACTACACTGAAAACTAAAGATTGAACAACACGATCCTCACTAAAAACCGGGGGTGAACTCAGGTGCCCCGTAATGGAAAGCATTTCCTGCTCAGTTAGTGGCAACCATCGTGCATTTATTTTACCTGGACGATTGATAACATACTCCAAACTATTTACATTCAATTCAGCTGAGTTTGGGCCACTTGCTGGAGGTTGGATTGCAGGGATAAATGACGCCAACCAATACATAGAGGTCAATATGGAGGAGCCATACAAATTCACACAGATTCACATGCAGGGTCAGGAAGACGAAGCTAATTGGGTAACAGCTTTCCGGGTTTACTTCAACAACAGCGACACAGGAAACTGGTCATTATATCAACATGAATCAGGGGAATTTGTAAGTTACTGGAATTGTTAAATACATACATCCCAGAGGGAACCCTAGGGTGTCAATGTTTCCCCTTTGTGGGGGGAACTTCTACTCTGAATGGAGTGTTTGCTTGTTTGTGCCAGACGATTTTCTTTTGGACCGCGTAAAAATGTTGGTCACATATCTCCATTATAGAATAAATATTAATGTACATAACTTGACTTATAGAATGGTGAGACGTGAATAATTTATATTTGGCTAATTCCAGGGTCTTTCAACAAACAATATAATTTGCAGGAACTCTTAATGAGAACTGTCAGTGTATTGAATGTGTCTTTGTTACCCGTTGCAATGCAAACTTTTCACATCATATGCATTATTTCTACTTTTACCAGTGGTAATTAAAACAATCCATATGATTTCCTTCAGGTGCCTGCAGGTGTTTACATAAATTATTGCTTGCTAGCTTATTACCATAATGAATATAGCTGAAATACTTCTCATATAACAGAAACCATTGATAGTCAATCAATCAACGGCTTAAATGGATTCAAATACTGCGTTTAATATTATAGAAGAGTAAACGTAGACGCGACCATAATGGTAGTGTATGCCATACAACCTTATAAACCTTGAAAGTCCACAGGACTACAAATTGACATTAAAATTCTGCTGTTACAATTGTTATTCAGTTAAATATACATACAATGTATATTTAATTGAATGTGGAGCATTTATTTTGTTTTACTTGTTTTGTTTTGTTTGTTTTGTTTGTTTTTTGTTTGTTTTTCATTTTCGTATTGATTTTTATGTTTAGCGAACTTTCTTATATTTATCTAACGAATATCGGTTATAGCACAATTTTTTATTTCGCTTAAACTGTAAATGATATTTTACCATTATCGTGTGCTACAGCTTATTCATGAGAAAAATATTTAAAGGTCTATGGAAAAATAATGTTCTTGTATTTGCCTCTTTTTTTTAATAGATATTTCTTGGTAATAATGATCAGAATTCTATACGGACACTACAACTAAATCCTCCAATTATGACCCAATATATCAGAATCAATCCTAGAAACTGGACAGGAAGTATAGCTCTAAGAATGGAGTTCTCCGGATGTTCACAAGCTGAACAATTTCATTGTAAGTTAATTCATATTGTTTTATGCACTAGATTCTAAGATAAGTGAGTGAGTGAGTCGTTGTTCCAGAACTCAAAGTGAGCAATGTAAATATAGCTGAAACATTTCAGCTATATTATGGCGAGAGCAACCTATGATATGATAGTACAAAAACATGACCACTGAATTCTTGTAGATAAATAACTATAAGCTATAATTACTGAAATTTTTTTATCGAAAACTGCATAAGAAAAGTTTTAAAACACCAAAGGAATTATATAAATCCATAAATCGAAGACCAGGCAAGACAATGACCAAACGAAAAAGGACAAACAATGAACTACACAGAAAACCAAGGCTTGAGAAATACGAACCTCACAACAATGGGGTAAGCGCTGGTGATCATGAAAGGTAAGCAGTGACACCCGTTGTGTTACTCTTGCTACAAATCCGATGACAACTCACGGATGAGGAAAGAGTTCCAAACTTAATATCTAATTGAACAAGACCTCCATGGAAACCAAAACAACAGGAATAATTACAAAATTCATAATAACAATGAAAACATAGGTATGGTGTATAAGAATAAGAATAAGAATAAGAATTTTTATTGCCAATTAAGGTCCCACAAGGGGAAAACAATTTAATACAATGATTGGAATGATTGGAGACATATAAAGATACATGTAGATACAAAAAACA
>MJUT01059503.1:290434-312598 GCA_002080005.1 Gigantidas platifrons
GGGGGGTCATACCCCACCCCCTACCTGAAGTGAACTTTTTAATGGTTGAGATCCCCACCCCTAAGCCATATATATTTATGATCAGCGTGACTAGGCAAATTAAATGCCTTATAGCTCAGGCCCGGGGGGTCATCCCCAAAGCCCTACCTGAAGTGAACTTTTTAATGGTTGAGATCCCCACCCCTAAGCCATATATATTTATGATCAGGGTGACTAGGCAAATTAAATGCATTATAGCTCAGGCCCGAGGGGTCATCCCCAACCCCTACCTGAAGTGCACTTTTCAATGGTTGAGATCCCCACCCCTAAACCATATATATTTATGATCAGGGTGACTAGGCAAATTAAATGCCTTATAGCTCAGGCCCCCGGGAGAGGGGGGTCATATCCCACCCCCTACCTGAAGTGAACTTTTTAATGGTTGAGATCCCTACCCCTAAACCATATATATTTATGATCAGGGTGACTAGGCAAATTAAATGCCTTATAGCTCATGCCCCGGGGGGTCATACCCCACCCCCTACCCGAAATTAACTTTTTAATGGTTGAGATTCCCACCCCTAAACCATGTATATTTATGATCAGGGTGAGTAGGCAAATTAAATGCCTTATAGATCAGGCCCTGGGGGTCATACACCACCCCCTAGCTGAGGTAAACTTTTTAATGGTAGAGATCCCCACCCCTAAACCATATATATTTATGATCAGGGTGACTAGGCAAGTTAAATGCCTTATAGCTTAGACCCCGGGGGTCATACCCCCACCCCCTACCTGAAGTGAACTTTTTAATGGTTGAGATCCCCACCCCTAAACCATATATATTTATGATCAGGGTGACTAGGCAAATTGAATGCCTTATAGCTCATGCCCCAGGGGTCATACCCCACCCCCTACCTGAGGTGAACTTTTTAAATCATGTATATTTATGATCGGGGTGAATAGATAAATTAAATGCCCGAAGAGTTGAGGCCCGAGGTCATCCCCATCCCCTACCGGAAGTTTTTTTTATAGCCGAGTATAAAACAAGACCAAATGATTTTGACTTGCAACTCGTTTTAGTTAGTAATGTACAAAGGGACAAGTTAAAAATTTTTTTAATGTAGATGCCTGTGGGAAGAACCTATAGGCTATGGAATGTTCTGTATTAAGTTTCTTCAGAGCAGAATGCAAGGTGAGCGACACAGGCTCAGCTCAGTGCTGAGCCTCTAGTTTTATTATGCAGTGCGCCATGTATAGACCCTGCTGGAATACATCAGCTTGTATAAATACAGTACCAGGGTACCAGTGTCTGGTGTGTCCTCTGGGATACAAAGGCAACTACGAAGATGGCTTAGCATGGAATAACACAGTCCGTGTGTTTGAGTTAATGAACCAAGAGTTATCTCCCATACAGGATCAGATGTGTATAGATATTGATGAATGTCAGACAGACAATGGTGGATGTGATCCTCGGTCTCCCTGTGTGAATACCATAGTATGTTACTGTATCAGTTATAGAACATTTGCACATTTCCGACTTTGATTCTTAAATTACACATTTTACTGGAGTTATTTCCCTTTAATACGTGAAAAGGAGTACCCTTTTAATGAAAATAATAAATACAGATTAATGCATGGGCATTTCCATATTGGCCTGGTTATCATCCCGAGACACCCATATTGGCCTGAGACGAAGTCGAGGGCCAATATGGGTCGAGGGATGATAAACAGGACAATATTGAAATGCCCATGTATTAAACTATTTATTATATACTTCCGACACCTGCAGACATAAACACCGGAAGTTGTTTATTTTGTCTGAAATGCATGAGGGGCACCTAATAACCAGTTATTTTCCCGGGATGTGAAAATATGGACAGTTTACTTCCGGTCATATTGGTCATACAAAAATGCCTTTTTTTTAACTAAGTATGTAATTTAAGTGAAAATAAAATATGTTTTTTCCCATAATCTGTTCAAAATTTTCATGTTGAAATAACTGGTGAATTTTTAATTTGCTATAAAATTATCCTCTGATTTTTTTAAAGTTCAGATATCTACAAATTATGAGAAAACTATACTCAAATTTGTTATCCTTTCCATTGTTCAAGCTAGACTGGGTTTCATTTTGCCCGTCACAAGGGAAATTACTCATATAAAGAGGTATAAAAACTTATTATTTAAAAAAAACAAAAAAACAATGTGCAGAAGGCCTATTATATTTATAAGCATTAATCTTATCCACCGGAATCATTTTTATGCAATTGTAATAGTATCTTGTTTCAAGGAAATTAATATTTTCTTGTTCACAAAATAATAATTCACAACTTAGATGCAACTGCTCTCCCAAGGTTCTTTTATTGTCCTCATAGATGGTATTGTATTATACAGAGTAACACGCTAAAACTACATAATACAAATGCAAAATATTAATTGTTTGGGGTTTTCTTGTTTTTATAAATGTTGTGAAGTGTAGATTTCACTAATTATTACAGCCTGTCTTTAAGACATATGGAGTACAAAGAAATCATAGATCATTGTATGTTCCAATGCATCTATATATGTGTTGGAAATTTCCCATTTCTGTATCTCATTTTATAAAGGTGCAAAAGGTAATACCTGTTTAGTTTGAAAGTTATGTATTAATGAATATTAATACAGAAAATAACAAAAAAAAACAAAAAACAAAAACAGAACTTGACAATGGCTTTTTTGCAAATTTTTTAGAAACGGATTTATTATGAAATAAGAATAATTTTAATTTGCCCCTTTGGTATCTACAAACTTTTCTTATTATGTATCGTTAGATATGACTGTCTTGCGATTTGGTTTTATATAAATGATGTATTAGAACTTCCGTTCAGTTACTGCGGAATGTAGAACAACAATAAAAATGCTCGTTTGTGACTTTTGATAGCTTTACTCGAGATTCACATGATATTGCTTTCATATGACTTAAAATTTTCTTATTTAAGAAATAATTCATGGAAGCCAGAGTTTGTATACAGTTTTAACATGGGTAACATTATTTTTGTATAAATTTTATCCCGAGCGTTAGCGAGGGATAAAATGCAACGAAAATAAAGTTACCCATGTTAAAACGTGATACAAGCTCTGGCTTCCATGAATTATTTCGATTCTAGTAGGAAAAATCTAACTTACTTTTTGAAGTGGAAGTCGGTAATGGAAATGCATTTCATAACAAAATTCACTAACCTTCATGTTTTACAGTTGACAGTTGTTTTTCTTTTATGTATAAATAGACTGTGATGCTATGAAGTTACTGATATTTTCCAATTTAATGGCATTTTGAATTTAGCAACTTAAACAAGTAAAATGCTCACAAAATCTTAAAAATAAATCAGTAACCATGTCTTTCAATGTCATCATCCTTGTAAACGACTTCCGGAAGATGTTAAATTTCAAAAGTCAAAGTTCATTGACGGTTGTCTTAAGTATTTATTCCGGAAAAATATAGGTAAAAACAATACGGCCATTTTTATGTTTGTTATGCACCACAGTGCTGTATGAATACATAAATTCACTAGGGAATTATGTTTGTAATTTGTTCGTCAATACGCATGAGTGAAATAAAATATATCGTGAGTTTTATCACTGTATTATTTATGTAGCCAATGAAGGATGTCATGTTAGAATACATTATCAAACATGAATTAATTATTAACTTTTGTAGGGCAGTTTCTACTGTGGGTTTTGTGCAGAAGGTTATACTGGTATACCATCAATCAGCTGCTACTCTTCTAACTACTGTCAGACAGGACAACATAAATGTTCTAAGTTTGCTACCTGTATACACCTTGGACCTGGACAATATTCTTGTGAGGTTAGAAACAGGTTTTACCTTTTACACAATATTAGTTCATTCTCATGTGTTCCTGACATAATCTTCAACATGTTGAAGGCGGTCAGTATTTTGTAGAAGTAGAAGTAGAAGAATTAAAAATGTTTATACACAAATTATGTAAGACATCTGTTTCCAGGAATATTAATTGTATTTAAATGACGAATATTTCTCCATAGTGAGTGAGTGATTGTTGTTTAATGCCAAATGAGCAATTTGTCAGCCATTTCATGGTGTGGACAAGTTATTAGTCCCCTACCGGCGAAAGCCGAAGGGGACTATAGTTTTAGGTTCCGTCCATCAATCCGTCACATTAAAATTTTAAGTTGTCCAGACTTTTTTGACATCCTTTGATATATTGACTTGATATTTGGTATGTGGCTATATCTAGATGAGTTACAGTTTAAGTTCGAATTTCATTCCGGTCGAATGATTTTTGGCTGAGTTATGGCCTTTGAACTTGTATTTTTTGTTCAAATGTTTAGTTGACCGGACTTTTTTTTACCTCCTATGAGATATTGACTTGATATTTGGTATGTGGCTATATCTAGATGAGTTACAGTTTAAGTTTGAATTTCGTTCTGGTCAAATGATTTTTGGCTGAGTTATGGCCCTTGAACTTGTATTTTTTGTTCAAATTTTTAGTTGTCCGGACTATTTTTTGAAGTCCTATGATATATTGACTTGATATTTGGTATATAGCTATATCTAGATGAGTTACAGTTTAAGTTCGAATTTAGTTCTGGTCGAATAATTTTTGGCTGAGTTATGGCCCTTGAACTTGTATTTTTTGTTCTCTATTTTAAGTTGATACTTCTAATATTTTAGGTCCTATAATTTTTGCGGCCGGTAAGGGACAATGTATTGCTATGTGCAATACTCTCAGAATTCTTGTTTTTATGAGACTATGGTCATATCTACTTTGTTCTAGTCCATCACTTTGTTGGCTATTTTTCATTCCAGCTAATAGTAATAACGTACGCGTTGATTGACACTAGTTAAAAATATACATTGGATATGGTCATACAATTTTGCCTGCAACGTACCAACAACAGCCATTTGAAAGGAGATATTATTTAAATAGGATTTGTAGCGTACATGATGGAATGTGTCATTCTTTGAAGATATATAGTATAGCTAATCGTAGATTTTAAATATCAAAATAAGACCACGAGTGACTGAAGTACGCATAAGGATTAAACATGTTCCGTCCACGAGTTTAATCATTAATGCGTATTCTGCCACAGTGGTCTTATTTTGATATTCAAAATGTATGATTTAGTTATACTGTTTATTATATAGACTTTCAAAATTTCTTATATATTATTTTTTTTATTTGTATATTTCATTCCACACATATAAATCTACGAGCAATAATACTAAGACGTTCATTTGGAAGGATCTGCCATCTTGAAAATATGAAATTCTACATGTCAAATTTACAACAATGCACAAAAATAATTAAAATGCTTACCTTGAAAACTTATTTTAGTTAAATTTGATCAAAATTGAATCGTACACGAAGCCAGATAACGTCTAATCTTTACGTTTCAGACTGGAAGTCTTCATATGACGTCATGTTAGTTATGTACCAAAGTCGTCAATAACATTTCGCGGATTTTTTTCAGTTTACAATTGTATATATATATGTATTCATCGTAGCACAACAAGGGACGTAACCACCACACTTATAGTTGTATAAAATTAGTTCCGGCGGGAAAAAACTGATATTTCACATGTGAGATACCGGAATCTATTTCACGGATAAATCCCCATAATTCACACCTATCTATATAATAAACCTGATTACTGAACATTTGGTCAAGCCATTCTTTGCGTAAAATGAAAGTTCCTTTTCATTTTCGATGTAGTATTGTCTGTCGTTTTTGTGCTTTGTTATTGAGGATTAATATTTTCTTTGTATTTAATTTATTGTTGGTTTCAGTGCAAAATTGGATATACCGGTACTGGAAGGTATTGTGGCTTAGATTCTGATCTGGATGGTCACCCAGATAAAACTTTACCATGTACAGTTTGGGGATGTTATCGTGTAAGTATTTTTTATACAGTAATCGTAAACAAAAATACCAAAAGTCTATTCGGATGACAAGCATACAAACATTTTCATTTTTTCAGAGAATATAATAAAGTCATGACGAAAATGTCATTTATTTTAGCTTTATATTTTAACTTTGAAAACTATATTGTGCATGTCAAAATAAAATCTTTTTTCGTTTTTGTTGTAAATTAATGTATTTTTCATGCGAGGATGATCAAAAGTCGAAACTGGATTTACTAAATTCTAATATTTGGGTACGTTCATGAATATATATACAGAGTCATTTTTATAATATTGTAAGCTTTATTAAGTGTTAGTGTATGTGGTATAATCCGAACTGCCATGCTCTTTCTAATAGACTTTACCCTGCAGTGACGAAACTGTTCCGAGTGGAGATATGAATAAGATGTCCACATTAAAATATATATTTATTCCAATCAATACGGAAGCATAGGAATGTGCTGGTTCAGCACAAATATTATTCGGTGCACTCATTTGAATTAATCATCTCTGTGAGACATAGGTAGTCTTGGCCAAGTTTGGCTATCCTGCTGAGGTGGTTTGATTGCAATGTTTCCAAAGGCTTTCCAATCTTCCAGTGATTAAGGTTGTCACAGAAGCGTTAATATTGTTATTTTTGTAATATATGATAGAAGTAAAATAAACTTTTAGGACAATTGTCGAGATACACCTAATTGTGGACAAGAAGATGCTGATGGTGACAGGATAGGTGATGACTGTGATCAGGATTCTGATAACGATGGAACAATTGATGAATTGGTGAGTAGTGATTCAGATATTATGATAATGAAGGCTCAGTTGCTGATTTTGTTGGTAGTCTTTTAGTATGATGTTAAAATATTTGTATTAATCATTTCTAAAACAAATCAAAGAGATAAAAATAAAATGAAGAATAGAATTACCACACAAATTGTTTATAATGTATTGTATTATTTACAGGACAATTGCCCATTCATGCATAGTTGGAATCGGACCGATACAGATGGCGATGGTATTGGTGACATCTGTGATAACTGTATTACTATCAGTAACAATGATCAAATAGACACAGATCTAGATGGCAATGGTGACAGCTGTGACAACGATGATGATAATGACGGTAATGATTAAATAAAAGTACAAATATATCTTGATCAGTTTGCAGATACCAAAGAGGTAAATCAAAAGCTGTAAATCAAAGAACGACAAATAATACAATGGTCAATAGAAAAAGGACAAATGACAAATAATGTAGAAAGCACTACACAGCAAACTAAGGATTGAGTAACACGAAAACTACAAACAAAAACAGGTGATCCGGAAGGGTTAGCAGTTCATGCTCTACTAGTGACATCTGACGTGATACTGTGTAAGTACACGAACATTATGTGATATGGACATCATATTGGACACCAGTATACGGTCAGATTTTATTGAATTAAAATTAAAGTTAACAATGGAACATTTGTACACTACGTGTGGGACAAAAGCTCTATTTTTGGGCTTCACATGTTTTTGTACAAGTTCGTATTGATCTGTTTCTGGTTTTATCGTATTTTCATACAGTATTATCTACGGAATGTTGATTTTTCATTAATATATACATTTGAATGTTGTACACTAAATCAAAACAAGTGTTTGTGCAGTTGCAAGTGGAATTTTTAGTTAATCAAATATTCGACATTACAATTATTCATGTTACATTATACAGCTTGCTCATATGATATTTTGCTGTGTGGTATATTTCTGAAAGACTGCATGAAAACAACACACATGAATTCAAGATTCAGATTTATTCCTCAGGTTTTCAAGATGGTGTCGATAACTGCCCATTAATACCGAATCCAGGGCAAGAAGACATTGATGGTGACAACATCGGTGATGGCTGTGACAATTGTAAAACTGTTAGTAATACTGCACAGACTGACACAGATCAAAATGGCTTCGGTGATAGTTGTGATCCTACTTCAAATAAGGACAGGTAATGTTAAATAACCGTTTGTCAGTCATTTTGGTTAATTTTCATTCCATTGTTGTGTGATTTGTTTATAATTTGTACTGTATATGGATAGAACTATGTTGATTTATGTACTAAGTAATAGGCATCACCTTGAACTATACGTTGGAATATTTCATCGACTTGTGACAGGGCCATTTCCATAGGACATTAAAATAAATACAGAACTAGCGAGATTATTCTAAAAACTTATTTACAACACAAATTTACACAAAATACAGACTCTTGCTTAACCTCCGGTAGATCTTGAGTTCACGAGGAGTTCTTAGTGGGGCTCTTGATATTTAGTTTTCTGTGTAGGGTTTTGTATATCGTTGTTTGTTCATTTTGTATTGTTTGTGTTTCTTTTACTTACAACTTCTGATTCACACTTTGGTATCTTCAAACTTTATGTTATATAAAATATTAATTTAAGATATATATATGGAAAATATATCAAAATATTCACATCTATCATATACAGAGATGGTGACAGTGTTTTAGATAGTGTTGACAATTGTCTAGAGGTATCTAATGGTGACCAGGCTGATACAGATGGTGATGGAGTAGGTTTGTATATTATATATATTTTATATACAGAGATGGTGACAGTATTTTAGATAATGTTGACAATTGTCTAGAGGTATCCAATGGTGACCAGGATGATACAGATGGTGATGGAGTAGGTTTGTATATTATATATATTTTATATACAGAGATGGTGACAGTGTTTTAGATAGTGTTGACAATTGTCTAGAGGTATCTAATGGTGACCAGGCTGATACAGATGGTGATGGAGAAGGTTTGTATATTATATATACAGAGATGGTGACAGTGTTTTAGATAGTGTTGACAATTGTCTAGAGGTATCTAATGGTGACCAGGCTGATACAGATGGTGATGGAGTAGGTTTGTATATTATATATATTTTATATACAGAGATGGTGACAGTATTTTAGATATTGTTGACAATTGTCTAGAGGTATCCAATGGTGACCAGGCTGATACAGGTGGTGATGGAGTAGGTTTGTATATGGTATTTAACCTGAATAATCTACAAAAAACAAAGTGACACGGAAACTATCAAGATGTTCAGATTTAACGTAAAGAGTGCCGCTTAACTGCAGGCTAGGGTTCGTTTCACACTCATTTTAGGGAATGAGTTATGTTCATTATTGAAGACCCTACTGAAATATAGAACAGTAATAAAATGAAAAACCAGTATACCACACTGTCTGAATGAAATGAAATGTAGAGCAGTAATAAAAGGGTTGTTTCCTTGCTTTAATTTTTTGCTTAAGTATATACATGGTGGTTTATATTCTTATCCATTTTTTCTTACCAGTGGAAATTTAAATAAGAACCATGTAAACAAACCAAATATATGACAATACTAAAAAAGAACATAGTGATACTAAATGTCCCAAAAGAATTTGTTTCTCCTATTCCATGAATTATTAAATTAGAAATTTGCATTTTTATTATTATTATGGGTCAACTATTAGTGCCCAAAGGTATCATAGACCCAGTAATCAGAGTTTCGGCACTAGCATGGCTCATAGATATATTTATATCTGAAATTTACAGTTCATATATAGTGTAATTAAAACTAAGATTCATCTCACTCAGGCATTTGTAACCTTACCCGATATCTGATATTCTGTTTAGGCCTTTTTGGTTTTACTGCTCCCCCAGACTTTTAAATTATTTGGCTTTCTAATCTTTTGACTATTAGTTTACCTGATGAATGTCATTCCAGTAACGTACCTGATGAATGTCATTCCAGAAATGCATCGTGTACACTAAATTAGATATCTACGTTTATTTTCATTGTTTAGTAAATGAAATCATTATTATCATACTTTTTAGGAGATGTATGTGACACTGATTTAGACGGTGATAGCATTCTGAATGTAGTTGATAATTGCCCTTTTCTGAGTAATCCACTTCAGACTGATATTAACGGTAAATATTGTATATTTGTACACTTAGTATTTGAGTCTAAGGAAGGAGAATCGTTTGATACATACTGTGATATTATATTGTATCAAATCAGGAGATGCTTAAATTTTACTGTTTTTAAAAAAAACGACATTATCGAAATCAAATATTTGTATAGATACACGGCATAATTCACAAGAAACGGAAACTGAAATAAGTATAAATAGCATATGCAAGGTACTACCGATAGCTTTAGATATGCTTACACAACAACATCAAATACATAACTAAAATGGTAACAAATAGTTAATGCTTTTATATGACATGATTTTCGTCTCACCGACAGACTTTTCAAATGTCAATCTTCGACCAGTAAAGTCGATCTACAAGTGAAATTCAATCTCTGTTTTTTGTGTGAAAAAAATTTGATGTGACCAGCCTTCGTTCTGTCATTTTAAAGCAGTAACTATTTGCTACTACCTTAGTTATGCATTTGGTGTTGTTGTGCAAACCTTTTAGAGGTATATATTATTTTTAATTTGTGCAGTATCGTCATGTTCAATAGCGATCCAACATACAATCAGATAGATTGTTTCTTGACAATTTATAAATTTAACCTTAACCCACAGTGTACGACTTCGATCTATGTGCAACAATTAATGACCGCTTTATCAATAGTAAACTACTGTATGTATGTATTTCAATCAATATGCTACTCTAGAGCGTAGTCTTCATATAAGGAATGTTTGTACAAGAGGATAATCTGACAATTATTAGATAAATAACATGTGAGATCCCAACATAACCTTATAAATTGCTTCCTTCTACTTCAAGTGACACGTTTCTTAAATCAGGTCCTCCTTAGTTATCTCTTTCAACTTCAATACTTCCGGTTCGGCTTATTACAAGTTAATCTGCCACATCCAGGATAATCTCTACAATAAGTATAAAAAAGAACCTATAAACGGTTTGCAGACATGATGTAATTAAATGAAAAACAAAAGATAACACAATTCCAAACTATAATAGGAAAATCGTAGATACAGAGTCAAAATCAAAACATAACCTTAACATATATCTAGTTGACTGCTCACTTTCCTGCCTTGGTACAGTTACTCCAATAAAGGGTGACGGTGTTAACTAGTTATATGGGCCAATGCCTCCCCTCCTAGTGAAATGTAGATTACGTTGATTGGTTGTACCATTGTGGCTTTGTTTTATTTGGAACTATTTCTACAAATATAATTTATCATATTTATGTAAAATCTAAACTGTTTATAGGTGATGGTGTTGGAGATGATTGCGTCCTTGACTCTGACGGGGATGGCGTTGATGACAGCAACGACACATGTATTTATAACAAATTTATATCTACGACGTCATTTGAAGATTACATAGCTGTTGACCTTTATCCAGGTCACAGTACCGATCCAAAATGGAAAGTAAAAGCAGTGGGCAGGGAGATTTACCAACTATCTGATACAATTAAACCAGCTATGCTTATTGGTAATGCAGTTTTGTTATAGACAACATAACAATTATTTTTAAATATTGTACTTCAGCGTTTGTGCTCCCCCATACTATTCATATGCTGTATATCTCATTTGTCAGCGTTATTTAAACACCACATCAGTGGCGTAATGGTTTGCGTGCTTGCCTCGAGTGCGGTAGATCATGGGTTCGAACCCAATTCAGGTCAAACCAAAGAATATAAAATTGGTATTTGTTGCTTCTCCACTAAGTACGCAGCATTTAGGAGAAAGAGCAAAGACTGGTTGGCTCAGAATCAGAATAATGCGTTGGAGTGGAGCGACATTTCTACACGCAGACTATTGTTTCAGTGAGCTAGCACTATGAAAATCCAACTCAGCGTGTTGATCTAGTACAAAGCGGACATCATCATCATCTCATTGAAAATTAACTTGTTCTCGCCATGATATACTGAGAAATTGCTGAATTGGCGCTAAGCAACAGTCACTCACTCGGCGTAATTTACCAGTTAGTTTATCGTAATGAGTTTTGAGGACGTCGAGATTAAACGGAATGTAACGACAAAGTTACGTTGTTATTAAAATGGTAGTTGGTAACAACCATATGGTGACATTCAAAGGCAGAATGCACTAAGTATCAGAAGCACCGAACTCCCAAATAACATATTCATATTCATAAAGGTGAGAGAAAACTGAAGGGACAATCAAAAATTGACAATCCAGAGACACTTGCAACATTGGGCATGCAAGACACAGGACGAAGGCAAACACAAAACAGAAAGCTATAAAACGATGAGCAACACGGACCCCACCATAGACATTGGGTAAACCCAGGTGACGCAGTGTTACTCATATAGACAAGACGTAATTGACGCCACTAAACACAAGCAAGCACAAATGATGACATGCAAAATATTTCCTTATCTCAATTATTCAGTAACATTGAATCGCATTGGGGATGTAATGGTTAACGTGCTTGCCTCGAGGGAAATAGAACTCTGGTTGGGTTTATAAAATTGTGCTTCCCCTCCCAGCAGGCAGAATTAAGGAGTAAGAGCAAAGACTGTTTAGCTCGGAATCAGGACTATTGTTTCTGTGAACTAGCACCATAAAAATCCTACTACGCATGTTGGTCTTGTCATCTCATCGATATGTAACTTGTTCTTGCCAGTGAAACATTGCTCACTTGGTGTTAAACAACAATCAATCACTCACTCGTTCACCCACTCATTAACATTGAATAATGGAATAAGCATAATAAGAAGATGAAACATACATATGTATCTATCCATGTATACTGAAATTATTTATATGATATCATAATTTGGCAATAAATAAATATCATTTTATAGGAAAACAAATATTCGGATCAATAAAATACAGTGGAACTGTTTTCGTCTCAACGGAAAAAGGAGAAAACTATGTTGGTATCGTATTTGGTTATGTAAACAATAGGAAGTTTTATCTGTTGTCATGGAAACAAAAGAACTACAACTACGAATTAACTACATTCCAAGCTGGGATCAAAGGCATAAATTTAAAGGTATATATAAATCATTGGTGAAACAAAAGATCAAATTGTCTATTTTATTTAGATAGGATAGAATTAAACAAATTAATGACATTTGTTGACCTCACGAACGGGTCAAAAGTTTTCCCTGGATGCGAGCTAAAAGGGGTGCGGATGATGCAGAAAACGGATAATACATGGCTGTTTATGGTAAAATAAAATATTTACATTTTCAGTTCCAAGCCATTTATAGATATTTATTAATGATGTCCATTTATTTAACTTAAATTTTACAGGTAGTAAATTCTAATACTGGTCCTGGTCAAACGTTAGCGTATGCATTGTGGCAGAGTAGTACAACATTGAACCAGGCTACAGTACTATGGCATGATAATAATATGACAACATGGAGTCACTCTACATCATACAAATGGGTTGTGACTCATTATACTGATTATGGAAAGATAAGGTAAGATTTTGAAGATTTATTTATGCTTATTACGAAAACGTATTTCTAATGGCACATATTCAATTACAGTATATACAATGTTCTGTGATTATAGAGAGTAACTCGTGTCTTGAATTTAAAATATTATTAAAACAAGACATACATTCTCACTAATTTCGCATAGAATCCGGTAGGACGAGCTGATATACTATTTGTCGAGAATTTTATTGATTTTTTTCGAAAACATCATGATGTGTTTGATGTCACACTGACCGATAGTTTACTTGTCAAGATCACAGGGAAAATGCCCTAAATTATATTAAGGCCTTCTGTTTGTAAACACGATATAGCATATTTTTTTAAATATAAAAAGTATAACACACCAATAATTATAGCATGAAATGAAAAAAAAATACTACACTGTCGGAGCAGCTCTAAAATCCAACAAAATATTGTAGAAGGAGGCAAAACCGATACTCCTAACACACACATACACGACTGCTCGCTATTCTGGCTTGGTACCAAGTGAACAGCGTTGTGTGAAGAACGTTCGAATCTTGAACATGACATAAAATATATATAATCAGAATTTAATTTTATCGTGTTGATTTTGTTTTCAGCTTGTCCAGTGCTAGACATTACAAAAAAGTGCAATTCCCCTGGATATATCGCAAAAAAATGTTTTTCAACCCTTTTAACGCGGATGTATTGTATGTGTATCAGCAATTGTATATATAATTTTTGAAATTTTAGCAATTACTGGACTCAAATGCTTGGTCATCACAAGCCAAAAGAAAGGTGATACAATTTTTGTTTTTTGCAGGATTCAGATGTATGATGTTAAGTCATTACTGGTCGACAGTGGTTATATTAATGATACCAGTATAACAGGTGGTCGTGTTGGGGTATACCAATTTGGCCAACACACCCTATGGTCAAATATGAAAGTTCACTGTTTGGAGAGACAAATCAAAGCCATGTATTTCGATGGGGTAGATGATTATGTTACACTCACAAACATTTCAGCTCTAAGCATATATAAAAGGTTTGTACACGTTTATTCATAATAAATAATAAAAATATGGCATCCTTCATATTTTATATATAAACAATGCCGCAATAAAATACCCCATATATTTTACCTCGCACATGCCTATTGCTGGAGAAAATAATGGATATAATTCCGGAATTGTTTCATGTATTTATACATGACAGTGTTGCATACAGACATAAACATTTTCGTAATTTGTCTCTTTACATATCCATTTTTTTCTGGAAAAAATACTATAGATAACCATCTATCGACTTTGATTTTTGTAAATTGTCGTCTGCAGGTAACGTTGACTTCAAGGAACACTGATGACATTGACAATTTAATTTCAAGTATACATATGATGTTTTAGCAATATACTTGTAAATTATAAATTTGAATTTAATTATTTAAATAATGGAAGCAAGAAAACGAAAATGAAAGGTCATACACAGATTTGTTAATATCGGCTAAGGTCACCTATGCCCGAGGGGGGAACCTTAGTTTTAGTCATTATTAAATTACTTAGGAACTGTAAGATGTTCTTGGACATTGCTCATTTTGTAACGTACAATTTATTTTCAATTGTATCTTTATAGTTTCACAATAGGAGTGTGGCTTAAATTAGAATCATCATCAATAACGTCAGACAAGATGCCACTGTTTTGTACAGGAAGTTCTACAATATGCCTTTGGATTAGGAATGGCATAGTCTATGGTCAATATGGGAACACTGTTGTTAACTCAACATCACCAATTAATACAGAAGTATGGACAAGTCTTGTCTTTATTTATGACGAATCTGGTGAGTATATGGTTTCTTGTGCACATTGATGTTGTTTATAGTTCGCAGCATTCAGGATTGTTATTAATAACAACCCTAGAAAGAAGAGTTTGAAGATACCAAAGGGGCAATCAGAACTCGTAAATCAAAGGACAGACAACACAATGGCCAAAAGGAAAAGGACAAAAGGACAAACAACGATCTGAAAAAAAAACACCACACAGACATCTAAAGATCGAGCAACACGAACCCCACTAAAACGGTTTGATTTAATTCCTTTATTTTACAATACATATCAATATGAATGCAACGGCTTCTGATAACTCCTTTGATATCTTCAAATGTTTCTTAAAGAACAAAATGATAGATGGCTTCATAAATTTACAACTTGTGTCTTATCCATTTGTCTTGTTTTGTATGACAATAAAATATGTTTAAAGTATAGATGTTGACTCATGAATATGTTATATTATGGTTTGTAATGTAAGGCATGGTGATTATAAATGACACAGAAAAGTACTGTCCTCATATCATCATTACTACTCCAATACCCATACCAATGCCACTTTAAACAATATTGCTGCTATCTCGTGGCTGTCGGGTTTATTGGTGATGGAAACCAGAGTACTCGGAGAAAACCACAGATTTTCCACAAGTCAATTACAAACTGTATCATATATTGTTGTATCGAGTACACCTAGCCATGAGCGTGATTCGAACTCACAACGTTAGTGGTGATAGGTACTGATTGCATAAGTAGTTGTTAATCCAACTAACATACAACCATGACCACGACGACATCTTATTTGTTATGATAACGAGATGAAAACAGATACAAACCTAGATAGAAAAATATAAATGAATTATATTCTAAATTTTCTTTATATGAAACGAATTTACAATATTTCATGAACTGCTAAACAATGCATTCCAGCATAGAAATACAGGGTCCAAGACAGGTGCCATGTCGGAAATTGATAGAGTCCGCAAGCACTTATTTCGAAATATTTGCTGATGCTTTTTTCGTCAATGAACTAGTAAGAGAAATTCAGCTCATACATACTTCGTTAAAAAGCCATTCAACGACAGGGAAATAATCAATGTGCTTTTGTTTCAACAATAAATAATTGAAACAAAACTGTTATATTGACCTTAAATAATTTCCTCTCGTTCTATCGATTTTTTTTACCAAGATTATAATTTTATTTAATATATATGTCGTTTTATTACTTCTAGATTTCACAATGAGGTTATATGTAAATGGTGATTTAAAAGGAAATGCTGAAGATATTTTTCCAGTTGACCTTGTATGTAGCTGATTTAATTGAAAATAGACAATTATTATTTGCACAACACAATTTCTATATCAGATGACGTTCATGTCGTTTCACCGTAATATGACGGGTGTCACTAATGGAGTAGGAACAGCTTACCTTCCGGAGCAACAATGATATTTATACATTTTCGTGAATCATCAACACACCGAATATTTCTCACGTGGGTGATTAATGACAATATCGAGTCTATGAAAAGACCTGTTTCATCCTATCCCCACTACACCCCATAATATAAACTACTCCCTCTCCCAGAACACCTGAGGTCACCCTCAGTTTTTAATGGGGTTCATGTTGCTCGTTCTTTAGTTTCTGTGCAATATTTTGTACATCGTTGTATATCCTTTTTCTTTTGACCATTGTATAATTTGTCCTTCGATTTACAAATTCTGATTGCCCCTTTGGTATCTTAGATTTACAAATTCTGATTGCCCCTTTGGTATCTTTGATTTACAAATTCTGATTGCCCCTTTGGTATCTTTGATTTACAAAATCTGATTGCCCCTTTGGTATCTTTGATTTACAAATTCTGATTGCCCCTTTGGTATCTTAGATTTACAAATTCTGATTGCCCCTTTGGTATCTTTGATTTACAAATTCTGATTGCCCCTTTGGTATCTTTGATTTACAAATTCTGATTGCCCCTTTTGGTATCTTTGATTTACAAATTCTGATTGCCCCTTTGGTATCCTCAAACATTTTACTCACATGTGGAAAACGTTTGCACGACCGCATTATTTCACTAGGAAAGGACACACATAAAACTAGCTTAACCCTGCCACTTTTTATTGAAGTGCCTGTACCAAGCCCGGGAAGTGTGTGGTCATGTATTTGTGTGTTGGGGTATCGATATTGCCTCTTTCTACGACTTTTGATATTTAATTTTGGAATTATTCCGACAGTGTGGTATTTTTGTTTTTCATTTTATTTTGCTATTTGAATACATTTTATAACAAAAGATAAAATATATATATTTATAAATTTGTTCTCAAGATAAAATGTTGACTAGATACCATGGTAACGAAAATATTAAAGGTATCTACAACTTCACTACAGAATTAGTTTGTCACATTATAACCAATCTATATGGATTTAACTAATGAAGAATAAACCCTAAATCTAACCCTATCTTTATATAACAAAACCAATACATCATTGCGAGTTGCTAGTGTTTTTTAAATTTTATGTAGAAAATATTGCTATCTATTTTACAGCAAACATATGTTCATGACGAAGATACATTATTCTTTCTTGGTAGAGATGAAAGTCATTTTTACAAAGGGTTTATGAACGAGGTTTGTATTTTAAAATTTTCAGTATTTTGAATTTGTTTTAGTACTTGTATTTTTTTGCAACAACTGCATGCAATATTCAAAATACACATATACATTTATGGGCAGAGTAATCAGGGTCAAAATCTAAAAGAAAATATGCGAAAAAGTTACCTTAAAGAGATGAATATATTTTATTTTGAAATGGTTCAACAGTGGTATAATGTTTCTTTACGAGATACATTAAACCTAGGATATATACATTCTCATGGATTATATTGATGAAATAAAAATGACAAACAGGAGATGTAAGAGAGAAAAAGTAAATATTCATTTCATAGTAGTCATCCTTGTCAAGTTAAGATTTGTCCGACACATTCTGATACATGGTCAGTGCGATCATCACAATAATTAAGGTGAATTAATATCTAATCTTAAGTAATATTACTAAGAAATATATTATGTAAATAAACATGAAAGACTATCGAACATTACACTTAAACACAAATATAAGAGGAAGGAACTGCTTACAATTTGCAAGCACCTATTTTCATTCTTAGGTGGTCCTTGTTGTTCATCATTTGCTCTGAGTGTGTTGTTGTTGTTGTTTTTGTTTGTTTGTTTGTTTGTTTGTTTGTTTGTTTTGTTTGATTTGCTTTATTTTGATTTTTTTATCTTCGTCTGTGTGTTGTGTGCCTTTTGGATTGTCCATTCTTGATTGTTGCTTCGGTTTTTTCTAGCGTTTATTGTTAATGATTAATTTCTAATTTTGTACTTTTATTGATGTAGTATATGTTTTGAGTGTTTAATGCAACTGCTTGCATTTTTGTCCTTTTGTGCCATTGTATTGTCTTCCAACATTACTTCATTCATATAGTGGCGATCATTTGGTGGCAGTAAGCATAATACTCTAAGAAAGCTACAAACCTGAGAAATTTTTATCAATATCAAATTGAACTCACAACTTTAGCGATGATACGTATTGATTGTATAGGTAGATGAAAACCCAATTACCATGTGATCGCCTCCATGGCAGCCCTTTTATTAAAGAAAAATGATACCCATGATATTATTACAAAACAATGGTGTTCGTAAGTATTACATTCATAAAAAAATTAATCTGTTTCAAATCAATTTTACACTGAAACTATTGACAGCAAATTAAGCGATGCTGGTATTTCTGATTATGTTAATTTTGTAGTAGTTTTATCCTTACACTTGATAATTCAATGTTCTATTTATTAAAGGTGGTCTTTTACAATGTAGCATTAGTTGAAGCTGAAATACACGACCACATTACTTTGTCTACCATGACAAAATATCCAAAGTTACATAAATATGGTCAGTTATATTATAAGATGGACCAGTCGACTGATAGCATGTACTTGAAAGACGATGGTCTACTTGGGGTACCAGGGGAAATACACGGAAGCCCTCTGTTCACAGAGGTATGTTTCGAAATGAATATTTAAATCTATTAAATTTGGAGAAAATCCTGTGAGTTTATGCAGTTCTTTAGCTGAATATGGTTCCGGTATATTTCATCCAAGAATTATTTTAGATATAAGGATGCAAAATTTTATATAAGGTTGTAATATAATAACGTAAGTATCAAATTTAGTGTGCACGACGTGTTTCAGGAATAACCTTCCTCAGGTATGCTACAAGCCAAATTATTGAAAGCCAAATAATTTAAAAATCCTGGGAGCAAGAAAACCAAAGGGTCAAACCAGGATAGACAAAATCAGCTTAAAATGTCACCTCTGCCTGAGAGAGGAGAACTTTAGTATAACCTACAAACTTAATACAGTAACAATAAATAAGCTTATCACATATTCAAAAGTAATAATGTCAATTTTGCCCATACATAAACACCGGAAGTGCCACAGCGATATCAGCCCATGGGCAGATATCGGGGCAAAAATATGATAACACGATATCAAGCCTCTCTCTAAATAGATCAATGCATGACTTTTTCCATATCAGGACTTTATCATCCTGCAACCGATATGGATCATTCATATCCATATAAATTTGGTTTCTGTGTGGGAAGTTAATTTTGTTCTTTTTAATTCAATGTTGAAATATGTGATAAATAGATTAATGCTTGCCTTTTTCCATTTCTGATATGAAAAAGGGCATGCATTAATCTATAAATAAATGTGCCTGTAGATAATTGATATCTGACCTTTTTGTAAAACACAGTTATCTCCCATTTTACATCAATAATTTGATCAGTGGATGAAATATTTAAAATCAAACATAATTCAGTACTATAGATTACTACAACTTGTATGACCATTTAAAGAGAGAACAAGAAGTTTATGATTACTCACTTTTTAATGTGAGCAATGCATTAAATGTGCAGTTATTCGTATTACATATGCATACATGCATTGATTTCCAATATATGACTGAATTTACACTTACTAAACATGTATGTACAGCAAGTTTAGGTTTGGGTTTATAGTTCTTAACGCCACTTTCAACAATACTTCAGTTTTATTGGTGGAGGAAACCGGGGTACCCAGTGAAAACTACCGACCTGTCGCAAGGCACTGACAAACTTTATCACATAATGTTGTATCGAGTACACATCGCCATGATCGGGGTTCGAACTCACAACGTTAGTGCTGATAGACATTAATTGCACATGTAGTTGTAAATCCACGACCACGATGACCCCTACAGCAAGTTTAATTACTTATCAATGTTTCTTTACTGAAAAATGTATATTTCTGTCTATTTTCAGAGCTTACAAGACTACAACAGATTTAATCTAAAATATCCAAATAACTAGACTAATTGAAAGATAACACAAATATCACCTGTTTTATTTTCACTCAACACCTTTTTTATGCCAAAATATGCTAAACCAAATTCTATATTGCAAGTGAAGACCACATCGTTGGTGAAATTGTTAGCGTGCTCGCCTCGAGTTGACAGTGAGCTCAAGCTTCAGTCGGGTCAAACCAAAGGCTATAAAATTGGTATTTGTTGCTTTTCCACTACGCAGCATTAAGGAATAAAAGCTAAGACTGGTTGGCTCGTAATCAGGATAATGTGTCCGAGTCCACTGACTGTTGTTTCAGTGAGGTATCACTATGATAATCCAACTAAGCGTGTTGTTCTAGTACAAAGCGGACATCATCACTATTTCATTGAATATAACTTGTTCTCACCATGATATAGCTGAAAATTGCTCATTTTGGCATTAAACAACAATCACTCACTCGATAATTTCAATAAAATTAACAATGTGAAATGACTATCATTTGACAAAATCCAGATCCGTGAATCAAGTCGACTACTAAACACATTAAAGGGCATTGGATTCTGTCTGCCTCTTATTGAGTCTGACATGTATGTGTCTGATGGCAGTGTTCTGAAAGGCCAGTTATCGAATACGAGTACAAAAAAACGTACTGGTGAGCGATTTTTTTCGGTATACAACACATTTAGAAACATTATAAGCTATCAGTCAGAGATCACAATAGAGATATATTCATTCCTATGTTGATGAAAATTTATATGATGAATTATGAGTTAGCTATCAACGTTAAGCTATATATTTGTTCCCATCAATGGTATCTACAAGACATGTGATATAATTTTTCTCTATTATTTTCATTTTTATGTGTACAAATGTGTTTATATTCAGTAAGCGGTGTGAACGAGTTGTGGATAATGTACTGACATTTAACACGGCGAATATCTTATAAGACATAGGAACTGTTTATTCTTCGTGGGCATCTGAGTTCATGTTGCTCATCTTATTGGTTTTCTGTGTTGTGGGATTTTGTTTTGCCCTCGTCCTGTGTCTTGTGTCCAATGTTGCCTGTGTCTTTGGATTGTCCATTCTTAACTACTCCTTTAGTTTCCTCTAACGTTAATTGCCGTATGATAATAAGTGATTAACGATGTTTTTTAAAACGAGAGGACTTTTCTCAGTCATCTCTCATCGAAGGGCGAAGGATGAGAGATGACTGAGAAATGTCCTCGAGTTTTAAAAAACATCTTTAATTACTTTATCGCTATTTTGTATTCATAATTAAATAATTTTTGTTGAGATACTGACATTTTTTTTAAATACAATTACTATTTTATATCGTTAATCACTTATTATCAAGGATTTGGTAATGTGACGTCAATAAGTTAAGTATTAGAAAACAGCGGTAATACTATGTGCGTCCTTGACAACACTTAGTTACTGGCGATAATTTTCCATCTCACTCTACTAACGTGAGATGGGAAATTCTCAGATAGCAAGATCGAAGGAAAATACCGCAAAATAGCGATAATGAGAGTTCACAAGACAACGAACATATTATTGGAAAAGCATGCCGGGTATATGTTATGCGAAGTACATGTTTGCGGCTGAATTTTCTTGTGCATTGCTGTTTTTCACTTTTGTGTTTTAATACTTATAGGACGAACGCCAGATTTTCATTTTGTGCCGA
>MJUT01059509.1:11548-30243 GCA_002080005.1 Gigantidas platifrons
CTTATGTCCTTACTGCAGCCTCCGTGTCTTATGTCCTTACTGCAGCCTCCGTGTCTTATGTCCTTACTGCAGCCTCCGTGTCTTATGTTCTTACTGCAGCCTCCGTGTCTTATGTCCTTACTGCAGCCTCCGTGTCTTATGTCCTTACTGCAGCCTCCGTGTCTTATGTCCTTACTGCAGCCTCCGTGTCTTACATAGTATTTATTGTGTCTTTGCCTACTAAAGATTTCTGGAATGCAAAACACATCGACTTTAAAATAATAGTAGCACAATCTCTATCACAAGCAACTATTTGACAAACAATAGTTTACCAGTAATGTGTTAATCTCTATTGTCAAATGCATCAACTAATTTGGAGTAGAATATCTAAAGTATGTTTTCTTAACAAGTTACTTATTATTGATGAATCAGTTTGGAACTGTTCTGATAGTTTGGTACTTTTCTATTTTTATTTTATTGATGCCACATCACTGTTCCCTTCTTTACTTAGTCATCTTATACTACGCGATTACACGAATGATGAATAAATCTGTTCAGGTATCGCTTTTTTGTAATACGGGCTAGAATAGGTCATTTGTGTTCATCAGTTTGTCGACTATTTCGTGACTGCAAGACGTCTTCGGAGAAACGTCTCCTGAAATGTACATATGAACAGATTGGTAACATTACTGTCCTTGTGTATATGTATATAAAAAAAAAATACTACATGTACGTCTATTGAAACATGAACATATGGGATGGGTCAGGTGAATCTAATCTCTATCAGCTCGTGGTCAGAGGTCAACCAATATGTCACACATGCCCTCTTGTGAATTGTATCTTTAATCCACAAGTAAATATAGATGTAGATGAATCCAGTATGTAATAAGCCGAGAACTCAACATCCATCGATTGACATTGACACATTTAAGAGTTTGAAAAGAAAATATAATCTAATTATAGATTATTATTTAGAAAAGTTCGTACTATTTTCCTAGGATTAACTCTCATATAAAAATAGAATTACACAATATTAAATTTGCAGCTTCAGAAAGTGTTTCAGTTGTGACAATTGACATGCAAAATATAGCACAGTACGCCAATAAAACGATGCAATTACCAGTCATAATTGTAACATATTGTGACCTGATTCCTGACATTTAAAATATAATTATTGTTCATTGTTTCCAGAATATATATTTTACAGATGAATCTAAAATTATATCAGATTATATAATGTGCTGATAGCAGCATGTTTAAGTACATAGAAGTTACGTCTACCGGATACGTTGTCAGATATAAATGTAACAATTGCTTATTTTGTACACAGTACAAACGTACCGGATACGTCACCAGACCGTCATTTTAGCCGTCCGGTACATTTAGGGTAACTTAATAATATTTTATTGCTATTACATATGAAAAAATATACTAATATTCTAATGATTAATTAATTTGTAAATTTTCCTTTTTTTGGCTATATTTTACCAAGTTGAACGTGCCTCTTCTCATGATTTTTTTCTTCTTATTTTCTTATAAGCTTACTGAATATAAGTTATGATTATTGCTTATAGGTTATGTGTATTTCAACAATATTTCAGTAATATATTACTGGTTAGTTGTATTTGTGGAGGAAGCTGGAAGTCCTGCACCGAACTGCCGTCAGGTAGCAGGAATCACATTTTTATTGGTGATAGGCGCTGATTACAAAAGTTGATGTAAATCCTACTACCTTATCACTGAATATGACAGCTGATAGTTATAATTAAAACAGAGGGTGAAGATTGTTTCGGATTTTATTTTACGTCGTTTTATTGTTAGATATTAGTTAAAATGACATAGACGTCCATGTATATAAGATTCAGTCACTGACCCTGCTATTGTACTCTCTATGTTTATGCTGTCATTCATTTATTTGTTACAGTATGTGATTCGTTTTTAGTGGAAGTGAAAATATTCAGGTTTTACATCTCTAGTTTATATTAGTATTTTGCCGTTAGATATCTATTAAGAGGGGAAGGGTTGGGATCTCATTAACAGGTTAAAGGCACCTCTTTTGTATGCATGTCCTAAGAAAGAACCCGGATTTCGAACATCATATATCGTGGTATTGTTTATATTTAAGGATTTAAAGTGAGAGGGTAAAAATGTTGACCACCACTGTTTAAACTTTCTATTCTGTTCATAAATAATATTGGGAGTATTCTTATTTCTATTTCTTAAATTCCAATGCATCTCGGATTTGTCGTAAGAACACCTTTAATGTATACTCTCCAAAAAAAAGAAACGCAACATGTGAAAAAATATAAATTACTTCAAATTTTCAAAATCCTTTTAGATACAGAAATAAACATTACATTACACTGAAATTTAGCACACTGGTTGTTCAGACTTTAAAATTAAAATGTCAAAATTTATCACATTAAAGTAAATAGCGTTCAGATGACGTCACTTCAAAGTCAATATCTGTTGTGCCCACCATTAGCCTGTAACACAGCACGGACACATCAGCAGCCCAAGATCGCTACATCCGGGTACTACACCTGAGAAACCGGACCGCAACACCAAGAGAAACAACATCAGATGCCCCAGGTCTCCGACCAATATCGGCACAGACAGACAGAAACCGTCTCCGTGTAAACGGCTACGCACCCACCAGACGTTCTTACTTTGGCAAAGTACTGAGACGTCGGCATCGACTTGCAAGGGTCCGATGGTGCTACAGAGTAAGGGGCTGCAAAAATGGAGATGAGTCTGGTTCAGCGATGAATCAAGATTCGTGCTGCAGAAAAGAGATGGCCGTACACGTGTCTATAGACACCAGAATGAGAGGTTCGCAAGGAACTACGTCCTTGAGGTCAACAATTTCGGCGGAGGAAGTGTGATGATGTGGAGTGCCATATCCTTCGCCGAAAAAACTCAACTGGTGAACATCCACGGCAACCTTAGCGCCGCTCGACACAGATATGAGGGTTTGACACCACACATGCTGCCTGCAATGGACCTCCGTAGGGAAGTTTTTCAGCACAGCAACGCTCGGCTGCACACAGCTCGTGCTACTGTTGACTTTCTAGCCAACCAGAACGTAACAGTGCTCCCCTTGCCGTTTAACTCGCTAGATTTGAACCCAAAGGAACATTTGTGGATGACATGGATCGACGCGTGCGCAGCCGTCAACCAGTTCCGCAACCTCTGCAAGAACTGCAGCAGGCTCTTGAGCAAGAATGGGGGAGCATTCCGCAAGACCGTATTCGTCGATTGATCGAGTCTGTGCCAAGAGGGGTCCGTGCTGTGTTACAGGCTAATGGTGGGCACAACAGATATTGACTTTGAAGTGACATCATCTGAACGCTATGGGCTTTAATGTGATAAATGGTGACATTGTAATGAATTTTAAAGTCTGAACAATCAGTGTGCCAAATTTCAGAGTAATGTAATGCTTATTTCTGTATTTAAAATGTTGTTGAAAATTTGAAGTAAATCATATTTTTTTCACATGTTGCGTTTCTTTTTGTATAGTTGCGAATGTGTTTCGTGACTGCCATGGTTTATTATATTTGCTATTGAAATTTTCAGTTCCAAAATAATGCAGTTAGCATTAAAACTAAGGTTCTTCTCACTCAGACATTATAGCTGACCATAGCCAATTTGGGCTATCCTGTGTGCAACATTGACTTTCCAACCTTTCCACATTCATCATACCTGATGAAGGTTATTACAGCAACTCGTCGTGCGCACTAAATTAGATATCTACGTGTTATTAATACAATACTGCTCAAATAAATTAGAGGAAAGTAAATATGAATTATTTTCATTGGGATAGAACGACCAATTTACAAGGTCCGTCAGCGTCGTGCTATAATTGATTTATTTCAGTCATAATAGAAAACTGACATCTATTATATAAAATACATCAAAATAAATTGTGTTATATCTATTGAAACATAAATTGCAGCTTGTGGAATAAATATTGCCGTTAGCATGTAATCAGATATAAAGAAATAATGTACCATTTTAATTCACTTAGAACTCGTCGTATCAATTCAAGCATGATTTTACACTCAATATAATAGTAAGATTTATATATAGTTAACATTAGAATGCATCAATTGCCTTGTAAAATACAACTTTATAATAATGCTTGTTGCTATAAAATAAAATTTTATAATAATGCTAGTTGATATAAAATAAAATTTTATTATAATGCTAGCTGATATAAAATACAACTTTATAATAATGCTAGTTGATATAAAATACAACTGTATAATAATGCTAGTTGATATAAAATACAACTGTATAATAATGCTAGTTGATATAAAATACAACTGTATAATAATGCTAGTTGCTAAAATCAATGCACAGTTCAGTAACACATGATAATAAAACTGAAAAATACAAGGGTTATCGGCAAAACAAGAACAGTGAACCCTGACAGAGTAATGGTGTCTGGTGCATGCCATTCATCACCAGTCCATATGTTGGTTAATAGTTTGGATATATTTTATAGATGTTGACAGTAACTAGTACAGAAAAATGACAAAATACATTTACACTGTTAAATAACCTATTTCTAAATGACAGGCCTTATTAAGCAGACTGAAACAAAGATCAAATAGATATTATACACATGATAACTTCCGTGTGACGGATCAGATTAAATATATCATGTCAAGAGACTTGCACGACCATATCATTTGCTAAGAGGGGAAGTTTGGACTCCTCAAGGTAACTTATTCCAGAAATGTGTCGCTTGCGCTAAATTTGATATATACGTTTTTATTAGCCCCACCACCCGTTATCGAAGTTCATGCACGAAGCCAGGCGAGCGGACATGTGTATTATTGATATCGATTTTGCCCCTTTGTACGAATTTCGATTAGATTTTGGAACACTCTCGACTATGTGGTATGTTTTGTTTATCGTTTCATTTAAAAGTAACATTTATATAATCACCATTCTGATAGCACAATTAGTACCAGTGAAATACAAATTAAAATTTAGTACGAGATCGAACAACAAGAACGCATACAAAGCATCACAGTAATACGAGCAGGTGCTTCGGTGACACCTATTATGTATACTGATGCCATATACACCGTCATGCGGAAGTATGAGTTAACACCACAAAAGGTACATTAAACATTACAACTACCTATGCAATCAATCCGTATCACCACTAAAGTGAGTTCAAATTCCACTTATGTCAAGGTGAATTCGATGCAACATCTTGTGACAAAGTTTATCAGTGACTTGTGGCACGTCGATCGGTTACTATGGGTACTCTGGTTTCCTCCACCAATAAAACTGACCGCCACGATATAACTGAAATATTGTTGCCGTACACATTATAACCCCTAACCCAGAATGCTCAATAATATTAAATCAAACTGAAGTTTTAACTTTTATACGTTACTGTATTTTTTTTCACTTTCTAGCTCATCAAGCGTAATTTCTGACAACACAATTTCGAACTAATTTCTAATGGGGTCGATAACTCATATATGATTAAGCAATCGAGCGTTAGTTGCTGAAGGTGATCCATCATATACACAGACTACTATGTTTTCATCACTGATGTGAACGTCCTCCCACTCCTCAGCTGAAGGGGCCATGGCGAAATCGGTTGCTTTCTCTGAACAGCATGACTTTCTCCACCACGATGTCTTTGGTTAAATATAGATACAAATTTGTTAAAAGTGGTGTGGCAGTGATACAAAAGCATACTATAACAAAGAACCACACACCTTAACATGTCTGTGTACTGTAATGTCGCTGTGCACATCAAGTTATTTCGCGAAGGACTAAGTTTGTTTGAATGTGTCATATCAAATAATACCCATTTATATATAAAAGAAAAAGAATACTTTGATAACCCCCTTGAAATCCTTGTCTTACTAGAATGATAGACACTTATGCTTTGGAAGCTATACTCTATTTTTTTTTTATCTAATTCATGTATTTTAATCAAAGTAAGGAACTAAAAGTTATATTCCGATATTCTTGGAACTAAATTAAGGTCTTGATCTGACAATTCTTTCTCCTACGAAATCCTTGATTCTTAAAAAAATGTTCATCATCATTTTCTGCCTGGTTCAACTAAACCAATGTCATATTCTAATAGTTCCTGCATATATCATTTAAATTTGATGATATGTAGGGTTATTGCATATAACAGTAATACAGAGAGAGAAAGCGAATTGATTTAGCCGCATCAATCCAAACCTCTTCTTATGGTTATAACATGGCTAATGTCAAACAGGTGTACCCCATCCAAAGCTTTAAACTAACACTAGTTAAATTGTAAATATTAGGGATGTCTGAAAACTGATTCCAAATCCCCAGTTCCGTTCCATCATCTATCAAAGTATAGGTTCAAAAGGGCATAGAAATCAGAAACAGACATTACACACGTTATTACAGAATTGTACATAATACTATACATGCAATATTCACATAATTCACGTTATCCCTGTTCTGTTGACAATACAATTAAGATATAATCTGTTTCCATCGAGTTAAATATTTCCTAAAATAAAACCCATCAATTATATTAAGTACCAAAATACCATTCTCCCCAGAGCCCGTATATGGTTATATCGCTTCGATTTATCAACACAAAACACTGAAAAAAGTACAATAAGAATAAGTACGTACAAGTCATCTTAATTAACATACATATTATATGAAACAAAGTCATCTTATTGGCACATGCTGCATGAAAATATCATTTATGTACGGTCAGTGTACGTGTTTGTCCCTAATTAAGTGTTTTATAATCGATCTTCTAATTTGAAAGGTTGGTTATCAGATCAATTCAGTCTTCTGGCAGAAAATACGAAATTACATTTCCCTTCTCGCCGTTAGCGCTTCCGTTATTTATACATTCGGTCCTTGACTGGCTATAAAGAACAATACTATCAGTGAATGGGCAAGGAAAAATCGTTCTTTTTCTATAATAACATTAATATATTGATATTGGCGAGACAAGAGAAGATTTATTCCAATTAATACATTCATCATTCAATCTTTGTAGTAGAAACGGCATAAAAGCTTTACCAAGTAGCTTATTCATCATCCTTCTACTTCATTATCTGTAGAGTGTTTTCGTTTCGTTATTGAAGATCTGGTTCGAAATATACACACTGAAGAAGTGACAGTGAATGAAACAGAGTAAAACAGAAACCAATCTCCATATAATTACAACACACAACAACATTAGAATTAGATGTAATTCATAATTATTTTTTTTTTATAAACTTGAATTTAGTTAATCAAACACTATCGATTAGATTGGAACATCAAGATATATTGAGACATGTTGGTGGGGAGGGGGTGCACATGTTTTTGTGACACATTATATTTATATGATCTGTTAAGACCCGTCTCTGTGTCGGACGGAATCCATCTTCCTGTGAATCACGTGTAAAATTTCACATCAGGAAGGAATAAGGGACGGTTGGGAATTCGCTTAAATAATCAACTTTTGCCATTTCACTCAGACAACTAAAGATTGAGTAATACGAAACAAACAAAGAAAGGATTACAAGGGACAACAACGTTTTATCTTCACACAAACGTGAATACTAAAGGCAAGTGCATATCATTGAAAATGTACTATTTGTGACTGGTTCCTCCATTTTTGTAGAGAATATTACTGCGGACTTTTAGTAATTTATTTCTCATACTACATGCATGACCCATTCTTCTGTGAAATCACATTCAAGTAAACACAAAGGTATGAACAAATATATTATGATGATGTCCATGTATTACTCATTAAATAATTCTTAAAAAGACTGGCACATAGAAATCATTTGAAGAAATAACTGGTTTAATCTGAAGTTAAGTTAATGTTATAATGTTAATTCTAACACGACATCCTTCGTTCGCTTTGCAAACAAAATGATGACAAAATCTCATTAGCACATGCGCGGTACACATTTAAGCCAGGTGATAAAATCACAAAATAAAATCATTTACACAGTTAACGTTGTAAGCAACTATATTCACTCAAAATATGCGATGTGCAATTAAAACATGCAAAGACAATATCATTGATACGGATGCTCCATCAATACGACTGAATATTTCGTCGTAAAATTACATGTGACTGACTATCCCGTCTTAAAAGTACATGTTGATGAATTATTGTCTGCTCGAATTTGGGAGCATAAATTGTGTGCCACATTGTCCGCAAACGTAAATATAAATTATAGTCTTCCAAACAAAGTATACTACCGTATTTGTACTGTTAGACATATCAGACTCGAAATAATTTATGGAAGACAGAATGTGTTTGGAGTTTTAAGAAAGGTTGGCGGATATTAATAAATGTTATCTCTCGACTCCGGCTCTAATAATCTAAATCAAATTGTGGATGTAGAAGAAATTGATATCGAACTCTTGACTCGCGGTAAATCTGATTTATCGTTGGAAGATAACGACATTGTCATTCAAAATGTATTCGACTTTATTCGAAGGTCTGACATATTCTTAATTGTTTAGTTTAGCTAGTTTCTGAGGAGCACACACACCATTCGTAACCATTATGGTTATCTACCTTTTTCATGTTTCTTTTGTTTTCTATACTAAAATTTCGTTTAATAATTGTAATTTATTCTTTTGTTCTGTGCATGCTCATATAAAATATATAGTTAAAATTGTATATCGGAGAAGACTTCATAAGTTTGTGTAACTTGTGTCTTATCCAATTTGTCTGTTTGCACAAATAAAATATGTTTAAACTAAAATTCCGGCTCGGGATAAAATACTAATATCCGCCAACCCTTGTTAAAACTCACAACACATTCTGGCTTCCATGATTTATTTCTTATTAATACCGGGTACAAAACAACAATACATAGGTTATGATATACCACAAAGCGATCACAAGTTATAATAAATTGACCTCTCTGATAAATACCCAAGAACTACTGCAGGGAGAATATATCACTAATTGTGTATAAAGTGATGATACCGAAGTTAAAACGTTTGTCTTTCTGATCATGATGAGATCTGATCAAGTGTAATAGTGTACGATGTGATGTGTTTTACATGTGTTTTACATGTGTTGTTATTATGTTTAACGCCATTCTCACCAGTATTCCAGCTTTTCGTGACGGACAGAGGCAGAGGGAATCAGAGTTCCAGAAGAAAACCATCCACCTGCCAAGGGTCAATGACAAATTAACACATAAAGTTTTATCGTGTACATCTTGTCACGTACATGTGCTACGAATAGCATAAGTTGATGCAAATCAAACTACCATAGGATCGCCACCACGATGGTCTTATACGTTTTACACAATTCAGATGCTTAGTTTGATTGATAGGCTAATAACATGACAGATTGAATCCCTGGTTGTTAGACAAGAAACAATCCGCTCCAGGTATCAACATAATTCACTTACAACATCCATGTTAGTTTTTTTTACATTGTAAGGTAACATATGGCATGGTAATTGAAATATTTTACCTTCATAAACTAGTCTGCGATAAAACAAATCTACTCGATATCAATGAAAGAATGATAAAAACTTTTTTTCTGCAAAGGTGACGAAATACAGGATGAACGGTATCTTGAAATAACATCTAATATTAATGTTTTGTATATATCAAACTGTAAATACAGCTGATTAATGGGGATATGTTCCTCTTTCACATTAGTAAAATTATACATATATTTTTTATATTTAAAAGTGCTTTATTGTTGATGTTCTTACAATTACTTCAGTGGTTTAGGGGTTACGAATATGGTATTTAATGCCACTTTCAACATTATTTCAGTTATATCGTGGCGGTCAGTTTTATTGGGGGAGAAAACCGGAGTACCCCAAGAAAACCACCAACCTGTCGCAAGTCACTGACAAATGTTACCACATAAAGTTGTATCGAGTACACCTCTCCTGAGCGGGGTTCGAATTTACAACGGGAGTTACTGTTAGTGTGAGTACAACTCATACCAAAAGTGGCGTGTGAGAGTGTCCATTGCCTGTACTCGAGCTGTTTACAATACTTGTGTAGTTATAATATGCTACATTATAGATATGTGTATTGTATATCTGGTAATTATTACAGGAATATCATTGTGAAAGATGCCTAACAAATCTGTCGTTAATGCCAGAATAGAAGAAGAAAAAAAAGCAATAAAAATAAAAGTAACTACGTCATACCCCACTTGTCTGATAAAATGAAATGTAAACTTAGATGTTAGAAAAATAAGGTTTCATTTGAAAAACAAAACTGTTTTGAGTTTTATCTTATATTTCTCAAGAGATATTATCATACTATACAAAATAAAACATGTATCTTCTACTTTTGTATCTAAATATGGTGAGAGGTAGTTGGTCGCTTTGTTTGTTAGAACCCGTAAATAAAAGAACAGACAATAGCCAAAAGATAAAAAAGACAAAAGGACAAACAAAACAAAACCTACAGATCAAACTAAATATCGAGTAACACGAACCCCACTAAAAACTTTCTGTTCATAATTTTGCAATGATATATAAATTATGTCATTATGTTTCCTTGGTACTATTTTACAATGCGTGGTTTAGTCTATATTTTGTACACTAATTATTTCTACTTCATAGTTATCGACCCCAACACGCTTAAATATATGTCGTTGGTACTGCGCGTACTAGGCATAGGTTATCAACAGAAACGCACAAGGAACATCAAATCAAATGTCTACTTTCCCTTTTGTAATAACATATTTACAATATTAACTTTCTTGTTACAATTTATATTAGTTAATTTTAGGATAAACTATTAACACATGATGAATGTGTGCATGTTTTGAGACAACTGCTCTGAACGACTCGACAAAGCAGCTCATCACAGTGCTCAGTGGAAAGCTGTTCCAGTTTTGGATGGAACTTGGGAAAACGGGTGTTGTCAAAGTTCTGTTCTGCACGATGGTATTTGATATGTGAATTAATACATGTTACGTGGCGGCATGAGAGGTGGAATTCATCTGGTTTTTTGTTTAATGGCAACTAGTTCAAATGAAATGCTATTCAGCATCACAAGGCGTTTTTTCCTATCTTGCTAGTGTATTTACAGTTGTATAACAAAACCATTTGGTACCTCTCTGTCTACTCTGTGTGCTCTCGTGAAAGAAAACATTGCTTGGTATAAGTAACACGTCGCACAACCCATCTATGCAAATACAGTTAGAATATTCAAGTCCAAGAGCTTGAACTTTTAAATCCATGTCAAAACTGGTAACTTCATTATAATTTATGCAAAACACTATGAATAAAGGAAACATGATTATGGCATAAAATCGAATATATGATTTAACCAGCTTGTATTTACTACATAAAAACAGCATGTCTAAGTAAGTTAATTGTAGAATATAGCCATTACAATGAAGAAATATATATAATCTGGCTTCCCCTTGTCGCCGTTCTACACTGTTTTTAAACTGAAACGTGGACATCGGCTGCCCCAATGATGTTAGCTAGATCACTTAAATTTGGCTGATCTCGTCTACGAACAGACAGCAACTATTTGGCAAAACATATACAATGATGTCACGTCGTGTGAAGTAAAATGGTCCTGCTTTATGTGACACTGGCCTTGAAATCTTCACATGTATACACTCAATTTGTCTGCGCTATCCGTTTTTTCTACTTTAGATAATTAGCTTTATATAATATGTCGTCACTATTTTGTTTCATAAGCAAATTTATATAGAACACATGCGAAGATTTATATAATATGTCTTCACTATTTTGTTTCATAAGCAAACTTATATAGAACACATGCGAAGATGTATATAACAAACATTTTGGACCTTATTTATCATGTGATTTATCTTGTCGAATTATCAACCATTTAGCAATCTGTGATTGACGTCATTGGTCGAATTTTATCATTGCTAAAGTATATAAAATACCTGCTTGATAATAATTTGTTTATCTCTTTAAAATCAAAATAAAACGTGACGTTCAGGTGATGATCTTTTGTAACATTTTGTTAATGTTATTTAATTTTTCTATATCCAGACAAATCCCACGATCGATATTGTGTTGAATAAGCAAATTGTTTTGTTGTGTTTTGCTTTGTTTACGTGTACTTCTTCAAAGTTCGTCAGTTACTTTTATGATAAACATGTATTTTATATTCAATACACAATTTATATGTTTAGGTAGGATGATAGGAAAGGGTATTAACGTGTAGTAAAACACACATCCTCTAGGCGTTTGTCTACATTACACTTGTCATTTATAACATCAATATAGTAGCAGATTATATACAGGCAGATACATAATTTTATACAAATTATCAAAAAAGTCGTTAATCATTGTCAAATTTTGATACATTTCATTTGCATGGTTCATGGTGAAAAGGGGTAACTGAAACATTAAATAGATTATATTGGTCAATTGATTTATTTTGTTTGTACATTTATAATTCAACCGCCATGATATAACTGAAATATTGTTGAACATGGCGTCAAGCACCATGCCCCCATTTTTTGTTGTTGAGATATTCAAATTTACGAATGAAACTGCAAAGTACTTACTAAATGTATCTGTGTTGTGTAACTAGACAATTAAGCTTTAGAGCAGTAATTAGTGGTTTCTACAGATCCTTGTCTATATTAGAGAAAAGCGACAAGAAATAATAAATAATTCATCATTATGGATGGATGGAAACACTCTTTATGGCAGGATATTTTAAGTAACAAATTAAAAACACGCATGTAAATGAATAACTTAGAGTATGTCTATGGCTTTATGAAGTTTTGTTGAGAGTTCTCTTATTGGATTTTGTCTAGAATTAAATTTCTGTTATACATATGATATTTCAGTTATTAGTTTTTCTAATTGTATGTTAAACAGGAAATGGTTTTGATGTAAAGAGAGAACGTTATTTGTTAGACGCACTTAAATAGTATCTTAGAGTAATGGAATACACTTCGTTAGTAGGCAATACACATGTATTGATTACAGTCAGGGTGAGACAGTCCGCAAACTGGAATTTACCGACAAGGTTTAGTTACTGTATATCTAACGGGTGTCTGTCGTGGACATGATCGATTGTTTTCTCCGGGTACTCCCATTTCCTCGATTAAGAACACTGATCGCGACGATATACCTGCAATATTGTTGAAAGTGACGTTAACCCTAACCCTATATTTAATAGGATGTCTTTTAACATCTTGATTATGACATACTACAACAAACAATAAAAGCTTTATATGTAACAAGATTCTACAATATCATGATCCATTAGTATTTTAGTATTAAAACTGAGAAACAACATCTCTTATCATTTCAATGTATGACATTATCATTATAATTGTTTTTGAATTACAACTTTCCAGTCGGCAGAATTTCCTGATGGCGTTTCCGGTTCTTCTAATCAGCTCCATGCAGATTAATCTAATTTAAAATGAATGGCTCTTAAATATACATACCAGTCATTACTACGGCATTTATAATTGACAGGCTGGAAGATTTCAAACGGCATTCGTGATATACATAGAATAATTTGCAACGGTAGATAATAATTTAACGATGAACTAATTAAGAGAAGATGAAGGTTCATTAAAAAATCAAAAAATATGGAACAGGACTAAAGGTGACTTTTAGACAAATATCAAATTATATGTATTCATGGGCAACCATTATAATACAAACTGGTACCACTCCCATTGTGTGTACATTTTATTTCAAGCTCAAGATAGTGAGACATTTAAAAAAAATTATTGGTTATCTTAAATCCATTCTTTTCCATGGCTTTAAATACAAATACAGGAATACGTTTATTCCAGCAAAACACATAGGAATATTTTACAGAGGTCAACAAAACACACAGATACACCAAAATCCACTATAACGTATTAATATACAAACTCCCCCATAACACACAGCGCATGAACACACAAAAACATAGTAATGTACAAATGTCAATCACCACACAGGAATACACATGGAATCTGCTATTGTACTGTCCATGTCTATGATGTCATTCGTGTTTGTGATAACATGTGGTTTTTTGAGTGGAAGCGAATCTGTGTAGATATTTTATAGTTTGTTGTTGGAGGTCCATTTATCAAGAAGGGTGGTTTGTGATCCCATTAAGACATGACCTGTGTTGTACTTAGGCAGTTAAGGTGATATGCGATTGCTCGTTTTGTTTATATTGGTAGAATTATTGACCATCACTGTTTAAACCTTTTCTTCATACCAAACTCAAACAAAACACACAGAATACACCAACGTCAACAAAAATATGAGTAACCAAACTTGAACACTGATACAAACACCTACAGGAATACATCAAACTTGAATACTCATACAAACACCTACAGGAATACATCAAACTTGAACACTCATACAAACACCTACAGGAATACATCAAACTTGAACACTCATACAAACACCTACAGGAATACATCAAACTTGAACACTCATACAAACACCTACAGGAACATATCAAAATAAAAAATACAATTTTCAACCAAGCACAAGAGTACAACAAACTTACAAAAATGCACAAATGCATACAAAGCAATTATCAAACCCAGTCGGGATATTTTGGAAATTGTTGAAAGTGATCATCGATGTTAACTGAATCATTTTTTTTTGCAGAATACGTATCAATAAAGTAGAATAATAATGATACAAATAATAAACATACTTATAAATCAATTATATCGATTTATAGCCAAGGTAAAAAAATATATGGAACCTCGGACTAAGTCCGCGGTCGATGTACTTTTATCAGGTCATTACATCCTGGCATTGACCTCATGAGAAGGCTATAATTGTATATAATATACCATATTATATATTGATTCATATATCAAATAATATATTAATTCCTATTGAATTACGTCTTCTTTTGCTTGAGCTCTATTGGCTGAAGCCGTTAGTTGCAGTATCAGACATAACTGCAAAATCACAGGGACTTGCTCCTGGTCAATAAAAAGATCGACTATCCACATATATACCCTAGACAAGGGAGATACAAATGTCGTCGGTAACCACGCTTCAACTCATTTTTATTTCCATTAATACCCTTCATCTCACCGCTAGTCCTCCTTAATTCGTTTAACAAGATGTTTATCTAAGAATTACAACAGCAGTTACCTTGATTAAACCCTACTTGACTTAAAAAAATAGCTTCGTTCACTCCAAATTATCTTTTACTGCATCCGCCTGGTACCAAAACGGAAAAAATGACGATCTTACACTTACGTTCGGGCTTACTCGGGGTTTTTCTTTCATGCACGATAACTCCAGTTGCAAAACCGCGGGAATTTTTTGGCGAAACTTTTAAAGCAGGATTTTGAATGTGAACGTTGTGGAGTTATCGTACATGAAAGAAAAACCCCGGCAACTATTCAAATGCAATACTGTTATTTCTTAAATATATGGATACATAAATAATATGTTGATTCCCGTGATCATTATTGTAATTTATGGCTAGAAATAGAAAAACATTGTTTAATATTTGTTGGGGTGAATTGGCTTTAATTTTTGGTTATGGCTTGACTTCAGAATAAACTGGATGTTTATGTCGTCCTTACATACGTGCATTTATGCAACAGAATAAACTTTCCTTACCGGAAACTTAACCGATCGTTTCTCCGTTTTACAGTAGAAGTTCGTATCGTCGAAAATGTTATTTCTCTATATTTTAATCATATCCATCAATTCTGTTGAATAACGGTAGGTTTTCTAGTTCTCTACGTTCGATTTAATATAACATAGAAATGATGAACCAGTAAAGAGCAGAACGTAGTTAAAGCTAATGTAATTTATACCATCTATACGTACAAATAACCGTTTTAGATTGATATGTTTATTGATTACAAAATGACAACGCTAAAATTTACATAAAACGAATTTTAGATGGTGATATTTTGATGTTTTCTTAAAACAACCCCATACAAAATCTGAATTGATTGTTTTCTTATTGTAATGAATATGTTGTCAGCTCCTATAGCAATCGTTCCGGACAATGACAGACAAAGAACGTGATTACTTCTTAACCAACTTTTTCAATTTGTAACAATACACTGATCGATGAAACGTTTTATTGAAACTTTATGACTGGCTAAAACTCTGTTATTACAATCTTGACTAACAACATCGTCTAAATCAACATGGAGTAATTGTTACTTGTAAATTAGCGGAATGGTCGTCGGTTATTTTCGTCGTTCAACAGATCGAATAACCACTTGTAATAAATATTGTTTCATGTTTGTCTCGGATAAATCGTCAGACTTTTTTCATTCCAGTATGAAATCTTTTTACATTTCTTTCATTGCAATGTTATTTCCTATAAGATTATGTACCTACATTGTCAGTAAAAATAAAAATATAAGCAGTGAGATTGTCGAGTGAGTGAGTGATTGTTGTTTAACGCCAATTCAGCTATATCATGGCGAGAACAAGTTAATTTTTAATGAGATGTTGATGAGGTCCGGTTTGTTAGTATCATTTTATTATACATCTTTGTTGTTGTATAAGACAGATACATAAACGACAATTTTAGTTCATTACATGTAATTATCATATGAAGCTTTCCTGTAAGGAGATTTATTATAAATCACAAATATACTAAGCACGATTTTATGATCAAGTAGATCCTCTAACATGTGAACTTAAGCTAACATCTGATGATTAAAATAGAAATGACTTTATATATATCTAGATACTAAATATGTATCTCTGTTCATGATATAACTACGTGAGGAGATTTTATTTTTATAGGATATTCATAATCAAATAGATAATGAAATGAAAAACAAAAATACCGCCATGTAGAAACAGTTCCATAATGCAATTGAAAAATAGTTGAAAGAGGCAGAATCTATACCCATAGCACACATGACCGCTCAATTTACTAACCTGGTACATACACTTCAATAAAAAGTGCTTTTACGAGCACAAACATCCCCTCTTAGTGAAATGATGCGGTCGTGTAAGTGTTTTCCACAAATGAGTGAAATGCCAACCCTCACATATAACCGACCGAACAGTGGAATTATATACAACGTTATAATCTATATAATAATAGTATGCATAATATATTTAATATTCGTGACACAGAAGTTGCCTTAAGTATAATGTTGGTTCTATTAAAGAGTGTTGGTTGGCTCCACCATCTTTTAAATATTAGATAAGATTGTATTGCGGAAACACCTCAGTTGTTATTATTATAATTAGAAACTTTCACATTTAATGCAAATTTGAAAACATTGGCATAATTTGTTTCCAAATGATAATTCCTATAAACATTGACACAACTGTATAATAATACAGAAGATATTTAACTGATACCAAGAACAGATGCCAATAAATTTGGATGTTTAGAATATTCAAAAAGAAATTACTTGATATTGTAAATTAAAAATCTTCAAATTACTAATTATTGAAGGTTTTTTTTCTTCAGAATCATAGAGACATGTTTGTCAGGAGAAGGAACATCAACTACCAAACACCAGAACTTGTTAATTAGAAGACTTACCCCTCAAACATTCCCTACTGGATTACCCTTGATAAGGTATATTGTATCATTCATCGGAAAATCTATGTCTAATTGTTATACATTGGAGAGCATTCCACAGTTTGTCTCTGTAAACTGGTCAAAATTGTATTACAAAAGTAAGTATTGAATTAAACGTTGATGAAAGATTTGTGTGGCGATGATTTTTTAAATCTAGTTGATTTGTGCTATGTATTTCGGGCATTCAATAATTCAGAAGAAATGCTAATATGAAATTGCTCTAAGCTCTGAATTAAATTTATAAATGTATTAATGTGAGCTGTGTGATTGTTTTATATTTTTATTATGATGTCGGTAAGATATTTGGTCTCATACAAATGTAATATATGACGCATATATAGATGCAATACTTATTGATTAATATTTGTTCCAGTCATCTGCATGTTAGGTCCGTTTCGCACTCATTATGAGGTATGAATTATATTCATCGTTGAGATTTCATAGTGTCAGTGATAATCGAATATTGTCTTGGGAATTCCGCAGATTTATTAAGTAAGAAGTTAAAATGTAAAAGAGAGTAAGTTTTGTTTTCATTTATATGTTGGCATTTTACTCTCATGTGGAGAACACCTACGTTTCTCTACGAGGGAAGGTTTGTGTCCATACGACTAGTTGAACTCTGCCACCTTTGATTGTAGTCCTTGTACCCATCCAGGGAAATGAGCAGTCATGTATATCATGTGTATTAGGGGTGTCGAATTAGCCTCAGTTTCTACGATTTCTCGATTGGATTTTGGAATTATTTCGACAGCGTGGTATTATTGTTATTCATATAATCATCTACTTAACCTGTCAGCCTATTGCAGCTTAATAGCTTTAATACAATAATAGCTAAACATGTCTAGTACAAAACTATTTTTTCGTCGATGTTATTGTGCTTTGGTAATCAAACAAACTACATTTACCAGGTTAACATATATCTTAACCAGTGATTGTTACATACATTTACCAGGTTAACACATATCTTAACCAGCAATTGTTACATACATTTACCAGGTTAACACATATCTTAACCAGCAATTGTTACATACATTTACCAGGCTAACACATATCTTAACCAGTGATTGTTACATACATTTACCAGGTTAACACATATCTTAACCAGTGATTGTTACATACATTTACCAGGTTAACACATATCTTAACCAGTGATTGTTACATACATTTACCAGGTTAACACATAT
>MJUT01059509.1:37060-58276 GCA_002080005.1 Gigantidas platifrons
TCTATAGTGTTTTGTGTAACATTGCTTTCCTGTAGATTTCTCTATAGTGTTTTGTGTAACATTGCTTTCCTGTAGATTTCTCTATAGTGTTTTGTGTAACATTGCTTTCCTGTAGATTTCTCTATAGTGTTTTGTGTAACATTGCTTTCCTGTAGAATTCTCTATAGTGTTTTGTGTAACATTGCTTTCCTGTAATTCCTCGATGTACCGCTTCTGATTGCCTCATTCTACAAAGTTCAGTATTTGGTATAAGAAGTAGTAATAATGCTCAGGCATCTTCTATTGAGGGCTGTTATCACGTTATACTGTAATGTAATATAAGACACGTCACCTACATTGGTGGAATAATAGATCGACGCTGAATTGAAGTATTTGAGTCAATTAAGGAGAACATGTAAACGAATGTTTATGAAAGATCAACATCTGAAAAAGAAAATATATTGAAACGACGCTTGAATTTCCACACAATCGATTCAAAACTGCAGCTATTAATGAGAATCTCTAAAAATGCAATTACAGGATAGTATGTATCTAAACATGGAATATATTGATTATTAAGCTACTAATTATTGCTGGAAATTGTTTCTTTATTTAGAAGCAGACAATAAAATTACCCTGTAAATTATAAAAGTAACTCTTCACAAAATAGTATTGATTAATTATGTATCGATTTAGTGTATATTGTACTAGAACAGAGCACTTTTAACACTGCACTACAAACAGTCAATTAAAGTACATAGATAATGCTAGATAGACAATAGTACAGTTGAGTCGCCATTATAACAATAATAAATTTGACTACTGTAATAGTAGTGTGAGCTTTATCTCTGTATAGAGTTCCTAGGCGTCGACATGATGAATAATCTGAAGATGTGTTACTATCTATATCCCTTGAATAATTGTAGAAATAATGATTAACTGGCAGGCATTTAACATACCTATTACATTTTTGCTTATTACATGTAGAGTTTGAAGATACCAAAGGGGGTAATCAGAATCCGTATATCGAAGAAGAACAGACAACACAATGGCCAAACGAAAAAGTACAAAAGGACAAACAACGATCTACAAAGCATACACATCAAACTAAAGATCGAGTAACACGAACAGCACTAAAAACGGTGCTGAACTCAGGTGTACCGGAAGGGTAAGCAATCATTTGGCACCCGTTGTGTCAATCTAGTTACAAATCCGATAATAAGTCATGAATGAGGAAAGGACTGAGAAGTGCTTACGACAAGTAGAACATATCCGTGATCATTTGCGACACATATATTCCATAACGGTCAACCAAGTCATGGTGACGATCGTAACACTTTCGAAGTGATGACTTCAACTTAACCAACAGGAACCCTTAGTTCAGTAGATTCCTTGTTAGCACCAGCCCTCTATCAAGGAAATCATGATAGGAACCACAAGCTCTGGAATATCGTATCAACTGAGAGAAATATACTCCATATACAGGTGCTGCTGGAATATTGCTACATATAAATGAAAAGTTCACAATGGGAAATTCAAATCATCTCTTATGTCGTAAAGTTTATTTCTTAACTTCCACTCACTGTCAATTTCGAGGTGTATGTCAAGGTATGAAGCATTTAACATTTTGTGGGAATCGAACCCCAAGGTATAGAAAATGGACCTTCTTTCCCCGCTCTGTGTTACCCCATCCCCTCCAAAAATACCTCAAAAGACAATTGGCATTATAATATTTACATAGACGTTTTCATTCCTCTTTCACTTCCAACACATTTACCTGATTTGACTGTATACATTAGTAACACGACAGGTGTCTTGTAAGAAGCAGGAACGGCTTACACTTTGCGAGCACCCCCGGTATTTTGGTGGGGTCCGTGTTGCTCATCATTTTAGTTTTTTGTGTTGTCCTATTATGTGTTTTTACGTTCTGAGTTCCGTGTCGTGATGTCCGTTCCGATTTCCACATAAAACGATGTTCAGTTGTTCGTGGGAGGGTTCATGTCTTTGTTACTTTATTTGTGTTTGCTTGCATATAGTGATGTCCAACACATTGTGTTTTTTGTTTTTGTTTTGTTTTTCTTCGTCTTGTGTACTTTATGTTTCCAGTTTCTCTGGATTGTTCATTTGTTATTGCCCCTTCGGTATTCTCTATAGTTTATTAACTACTTCTAACTTGACGTTTTAAACAATTAATCAGCCAATTATGTTTACCCTTCACCGTTTGTAGAAAACATCATTACATGCCAGGTTTTGCATAGCACAATTGCTTTTTGAACTTTACAAGAAAGTCTTCAATGAAAAGAAGTAAAATATAATACATACCAAATAACCTTTTATTTACTTCTATTAAAATACAATAAATTACATCTTTCTGCTGCCATCTAATTGAATTGTCACAAGTGCGCAATTCCATTCAGATCTGTATTAGAGGATAGCGGCAAGACTTAAACAAGACATTTAATTAAGGAGATTAATGTCCCAATCTCTGACACATCTGGGAACGATTCACGATGATAAATTATGTTCACCAAGTAACGCAGCTTACATGTCGTAAGGACAACGAATGATCACAATTTTGTAAAACTTGAGCTGTTGAACGTCATACATCGTTTTTTGATATCTGAATTTCCACAGTTACTTGAAAACCTAATTTGTTTTCAATAATGTTCAATATCCCGTTGACATCTAAAAGCCTAAATGTACTTACAAGCAAATTGTCGAATTGTCTTTATTTTTGTTATTTGACAAAATGTGATATTTTGTTTTAATTCGAAGCATGTAGATGGCATTACAGTGATAACTTTTCATATATTACAAACAGATTAAAAACAACCGAAAAATAAATAATACAAGTTTCACAATTCAATCACAAAATTGTAGAAAGAGGCCATATTGATATCCTAACACGCACCGTAGACGAGTGCCAAATTTCTTGGCTTGGTACAGGCACTTTGATAAAAGTTGTGGGGTTAAACTAGTTTTATGGACCCATACCATCCCCTCTGAATGAAATGTTCTGCCTCATGTGAGTGATATGGTAACACTCGCCCATAACTGGTCGAACAGCCTTGTTACACAGAACCCTCTAATGTTGTTATACATAATATATTTAATCTTCGTGTCACAGAGGTTGTCATATGTATAATATTAGTTCTATTAAATTGAGCCGATGTCCTCAATAATCATATAAATATAAGATAGCAAATATCGCAAACGTTAGACATAATAGCGGAACAATAGTCAACTGTAAACCTAAATCTAATTACTAAAATCGTATTTCGTCATCTGAATACTCATCAACCAGGTGTTTATAAATATTATTTTGATTCTATTTTTGTTAATTAAACATTCAACCATATTGTACACAAAATAATTATCGAAAATAGAAAATGAAGTTGACTTTTTCGTGGCATTTACAAATGTATTAAGGCACACCAACGCATAGGAAAAATATATTGAATTTCAAAAGAACACTCCACAGTTTGTTCTGCTTTATAATCCTGAATTATAGCAATTAAAGTCACAACGCTATTATTTCGCTAAATTGCCTTTATGATGTCGCTATTTGTATGTTTGACATTTTTATCTTTTATAGTTTATTTGATGGTTTTACAATTACGTTTGTGAGCACTGTTCTGTAGCATGTTATATTTCTTATTTAAATATCACTGTAGACAGTAAACGTATTTCAAGCATGCTAGAAATTGTCATCGTAGCCCGTTGAAGTGGGCAAAAACTAGTACGAAAAGGGACCAATAAATTAGATAGACCACAACGAATTATTAATTCTTTTTCATATATATGTATGTTCCAGTGAATGTAAATGATATTAAATGAAAAACAAAATCTACCACACCATCATAACAGTTCCGAAACCCAATTAGTCGAAAAATGACAGCAAAAAAAAAAAAAAAAAAAATGACAAATTGATATCCCAGACATCCAAATACATGACTGCTCAGTCTCCTAACCTGGTACAAGCATATTAATGAAAGACATTCTACATTTATTTTCTTTACAATAAAAACAATCACATACCTTTACATATGAACTAATTATATTATAGTTGTAACGCCCGTGTTAATGCACGTGTTTCTACATTTAATGGAGGTGAACATAGAGATGGCACATCTACAATTTGGCACAAATCAGTCTATTCATCCCTGTACAAAAGAATTAAAAAACTGCATTAGTATTTATAGATAATTATCAGTCACTAGAACAAGATTACGTTCTATCAAAGTTAATGACAAAATTTAACGAACTGTTAATGATGAAAAGGTGTAATTTGATTAGCTAGATAGCTTAACGATTCATTAATTTGATTAGCTAGATAGCTTAACGATTCATTAACATTTTATTGCAAACGATTTTCCAACTTATCTGTTACATACTATAACCACAAAGCATGAATGTGATTAACATAACACAAAATGTAGTTTGTATTTTACTCTCTTAATTTATAATTATCCTGAACATTCCTTTTTATGGCGATGTCTACTTGCCAATTATGTTGACAAAGCTAATTTGTCGTCTTAACCATGACACCAACACTGTCAACTCGGGACGAATATTCTATGCTATTCACCTACAATTCGGTTGTTTCGAATCATGTCAATTCCGACCACGTTCCGTCTTTTTCGTGTCTTGACGTCTGAACAAATTGGCAGGCGACTTCCGGTGTTTACGCTATTACTGTGACAACGTCAGCATAGTCGTAGATGCGGTAGATTATAAGTAATTGTAATATGGAGACGCCAAGGAAACCGCTGAATAAATACTGGTGTTCGGTACCCCACTATCTGTCTTATATAAGAAATATATACATAAAGGCAGATCGTTTTCCTTTCATGATGCTGACAGCCGCAAATAAAGAAAGAAAACAAATTTAATTTTAAAGAATTATTTGTCTCTGCGTTGAAGTCTTTGATACAAATAAAATAATTTAATTGATATCTGTCTTTTACAGAAAATGTTAAGATATTTTTAACTTGAGAATCGAACGTTAAAACGGGACATATCGATTGGAGTCTGTGTTGTGTACATTGACACCGGAAGCCCAGGGCCAGCAGTTCCATCGAAATCACGTGATCTGGCAGACGAAAATAACAAAATTTTGACGGAATGGAAATGATTCGAAACAACCGAATTGTATATTCAATAACTACATATTGTAAACATATACACCTGAAGGCGGATATCCACTTGGGTATAAATGACTTGCACCATGATTCTATGATTGTAGCACATTTATATCATTTACTATGTTAGACTCCTTGGTTTCATTGCTCACAAAACTTAAAATTATTGGGTTTTCCAACCTTTCGATGTTGAGTGTACATGATGAAGGTTATTCCAGAAACGCGGCGTTAGCACTAAAATTGATATCAAATTTATAATTAAGGTTAGGGTCTACCGGGAATTTTTCCTCATCTTATGATGAAGCATAATTAATGCAGGGTATCAGATTATATCTTTATGACAACGTGGTGTACATTTTTAATAGCTGAAGTAATGTAAAATAATGTCTTCAAAACTTCTCAGTGGTAGTAAAAAAATACAAAAATCAATATATATTTGTGAAATAGGATATGAGATACTGTATTTTATTACGACGAATGCATTATAAAGCAATGTGCTTACCGTTATCTTACAAAACAAACAAAGATTATACATATTTTCTCTGACTGTTTTGATCGCATTAAGAAAATATTAAATGTATTTTTTGTATATTACGGAGAGTATGGTATATTTGAACATTGGCGTGTCATGTTTATCGAAAAATTAAAGTGAATAGTCGAGCATCTTATTTGTATTTATTTGAGAAACCGTACATTACATTTATAAGATCATGTCATACAAAGGCACCAATGGCTTATGATTATTGACGTAAGTCGTAGGTCCTTTCATTTAAAAATTAGGTTAAGTTCTGTCGACATTTTTTAAGTTTAATAGTATATTAGTGCGCACAGCAAACTTAAAATCTCAGTAGATATAAGAAACGTTTGTAGATAGAAAAAGGTTAATAAAATAGCGTAAATCGGAGAACAGACATAAAATAGCCAAAGAGAAAAGACCGACAATGATCTATAATACACTACATAGAAAACAAAAGATTGAGCAACAGTAACCTTACAAATAAACCTGGGGGTGAACGCAGGTGCTGCGGTATGGTACGCAGTTCCTGCTCCACTATAAGTGGCACCCATCGTGTTACTCTCGTTACAAACCCGATGCTACGTCATGACTGAAGAAAGGATGGGTAAGCGAGTATAGATGGCCCATTATTCTGTTTCCTGTAACGTGTATTTACCCTATTTACTTTAATGTAAGGAGTTGACACATTCCTATAATAGTATATAAGTTCTGTTTATAAATCATGATCGTGTTATATTATAGAATATAAACCAAAGTGTCTGTCTGGTTAGTTGTAGTGATGTACATAACAGTACATGTTGTAAAGATGAGAGGAGAGATACATTATAGTTTAATGGACATTAGCATGTGACAAAACCCAATAAAAACGTGATAAAAATCTACAAATGTCGCCAACATAATGCTAATGACATCTCAAAATCTCGTGACAAGACAACAATACAATTACAAATAATCTAATGTCAAAACAATCTCAAGAAGCTTTTTATTTAGAAAATGGTGATGTTATACAATTCAATATCGAATTCACGGCATGTCTTAGCTTAAGTACATTTGGTAGTAGAATGCAAGCTGCTTGCATATTTATACAACACCAGTCATTTATCTTACAAAACAAACAGTAGGTATACATGATACACAAACAAACGCTTGTAAGAAACAAAGAAACAAAATAAATAGAAGCAGGATCTGTTAACTATTTGAAGTCAATAACTTATTTGTCCATTACAGGTTCCATTGTTTTGTCTAAATAGATTGCTTATAGCATTACATTCGACATTTTGTATCATCACACACGGTTCTCATGTGTTACATTCTTACGTTGATATTTTGCAATGCTAGAATTAAATTTGTCTTCTAGATTTAGACATTTCACAGTCAACCATTCTATATCAATAATGTCGGGACATTGCTGATTTCCGTTGAAGAAAGGAAATACTTTTTTGAAGTTTTTTGAAAGAATATGTCTGTCACATTTAGCTCAATTTCGAAGGAGAAATATTACATTTTATAGACAACAATATTCCTAATATAGCCAACCCACTTAGCCCTTCTGGACAGATAAAAGCTATCGAGAATTATCCAGGGACATAATTAAAACCTTGCAGCACAGATTTTTCATTGCATAGAAATATCAGCGTTTTACGCACGTTATCGACAGTAGATAGAAAGTGACTTTATAGCACTGCCGACTCTCTAGATTATTAATGTACTTTACATGGAATATTGTATAGTCGGTGTTGACAAAATAAACGTCATCGATTTTACTCTGGTATTAGTGTTGAGGGGAAAGTTTTCATGGCTACTAAATGTAATTGATCACCATTTATTGGGGGAAACGCTAAATTAGATAGACAAATAATATGTTAGCCATTAATTATATTGTCCTATACATGAGTAGCTGGATCAAGGAAATATTCTGGCAAGCTTCGTATTTGTAAATACGTTTAAAATAAGAGGCTAAACAGAAATGATAGACGGTACAAATAACTGTAGCGAGATGATACACATCTCTGGTCAACCTCAAACAGTGATGGTCAACAATATCTCTGGAACACCTCAAATTTTAAATTAATTGAAATGATCAGGCCATGGCTAGGGACAATTGTTGCATAATGATCTGTAAGACAAACACAAATGTGAATGAAGACATAATCGGGATAACACGAGGCATTACCATAGGGGTATCATCAAATGGCCATTGTGAACATGAAATAAGAGTAAGACAAAGGTGTTGCTCACAAATGTAACTAACGTTGATATAGTATCAGTAATGAGTCAAATTAACCACGCACAAAGAACAAACTTAAGTGTCTATAACCGAATTAAAAACAAGAATGGTTGTTTTTCTTTGGAATTGTTTCAACAAATTATTCATCGAAAATCAACGCAAGTAAAGCTTGTTCTTATAATTGTCCTAATCTTAAAATAAACTCATATTATGAGAATACATATCTTATATCGAATTAAAAACAATGTAACCTATAATTAGTGATGAAACAAATGGTTATTTAATTTCATCATGACATGAATTGGATGTATATAAACATGAACAAGTCGTGAAAAAAATGCTGTTGCATTTCTTCATATCACAATCAATGAGGATATTCAAATTATTTCATGTTAATCGTCATTTTGTTGTCTGCTATTTCGACTATTTTTGTGTGGACGAAAGCCTTGACAGATCGAACGAATTGACCAGAGAAACTTCAGGCCTTGGGTAGATGCCTGGAAACATTCACTCTCGATGGATATCGGGGCACGAACACATGTTATTGATGTTAGGCTTTGTTGTCAGAGGTCAGAGGTCAATAATATTAACCACTCTTCATTGATTAACATACCTCAAAATGAATGTATGTGAAAGACTGTCATAAATGAGTATCTGTCTCTCGGTAGGATGATACAATATGGAGGGTGAAGTATCTGTCTCTCGGTAGGATGATACAATATGGAGGGTGAAGTATCTGTCTCTCGGTAAGATGATACAATATGAAGGGTGAAGTATCTGTCTCTCAGTAGGATGATGCAATATGGAGGGTGAAGTATCTGTCTCTCAGTAGGATGATACAATATGGAGGGTGAAGTATCTGTCTCTCGGTAGGATGATACAATATGGAAGGTGAAGATATTAGCAAACATTGTAAGTAATCGTCAACAAACATAACAACATTTCTTAAGAACAATTGATAGAGAAACAAACATTTAAATAGTATTAATACAAATAAACATAATACTACAACAAATTGAGAACACAGTATCAGAAAGGTGGAGGTTGAGGAAGTACAGAATCATACAAATAAGGAGGCAACACATTCGGTGCTGGTGTGAGTGTTATTTACTTTTTTATGTCCTCTATTCGAACAAATGCGTTAAATAGATACACTTTAATATTCGTTGATATAAGCATGTATAATTATAAAGCAAGAGCAAAGACTATTTGGAGTCCGGATTGTGATTTTGTTATGAAATATACATATACCATCTACAGTTGTCTTATATTTCCAAACAAATATCAATTTGAGATTGTTTTTAATAACCAATAAGAATGGGGGACATCAACTGGTAACTCTCATGATTCTATGTCAAGACCAGGCGATATTGTTGATAGAGTTGTTAGTGGAACAGTAGACACCATAAGCCTCACATATAATCTTGGAATCCTCGGTTTTGTTATTATCTGGCAAAATATTCTTGAAATTGACGGCTGCAATTATTATGTTCATATTCCGAAATTTCCCGTAGCATTATAATGAACACAAAACGAAAATAATCACTGAAAAGCAATATTATTTGTAAGAAACAAAATATATAAACTAATATTCGATTCGCAAAAATAATTCGGCTATATTTTTTATTTTATGTTAACAAGGGAAGTGTTTGAAGATACCAAAGGGGTAATCAGAATCTGTATATCGAAGAAGAAAATGTGCTATAATATACACAGCGGCACATTTAATGTACAGTACTATACTGGTGTATTTACAACAATTTATACAATGGGAACGTATTGATAATTAAATCACCATTACTCTTTAGAAATAGAAATCCAAGGCAAAGCTTGATTTTTCACAAAGTCGGGATTGCTCTGTCTTCTCTGACACGCTACTAGAATAACAGCGATACGATATACAGCAATTATTGGACTTTGAAATTGGCTTACTTAGTGGAAGGTGAGAAGTAATATTATATTAATTGATTGTTATATTACAGGAAGTACTCTTGGTTAGAGATTATGAAATAACTTCAATAGAAGACTGTTACGTTGTTAGAGTCAGATAAAGGTATGAAAGTCAATAAAAGGTCAATCATGACATCATTACTTGTATAATACTATGTAGAATTGACACTGATCGTTACATCCTTTGTTTTATGGCTTGCTTTGTTCCACTTTAATCCGTTATATTCCGTCATCAGAGTGATGTGGGGAATCTAGCAATACCCACTGAGTTATATAGAAACATTTGGTACCTAAGCCATATTGAGCTTCACCAAACATAATATACCTCCATTGGTGACATGACACCAGTATGTATACACAATCACCTTAGTTCAACGGGTCTCTCGATGTTCTTGATTCATTAATTGAAACGTATATATGTAGTATGCATTCCTTATAACCTACTTGCACTTTCTAGTCTCGTATACATGTACTGAAAACACTACATTCAGGATTAATATATAAAAAAAATAATATGGAACTTATCCCCTAATTTTAGTTCTTTTATTTGAAATGACATGTATCATGCTAAAATAAGGATCAGTTAATATTTGTATTTTTTCTTATTTTATCCTATTGCTGTCTACAATTGGTTTTACGATTTGGTATTTAATTTCCATATTTTTGCATATTCGGTCTCTATATTTGTATTTTTGTGCAATTTTATTAAATATCTCATTACTGGTTGTTTCGGTATGTGGTCTCCGTATCTATCTCTGAAATGTTCAATTATCAGTTCCGTTGGAAGTATATCCTTCCAAAATAGTTTTAAAAAAAATCCATTGTTTTGGTGTCTGTTGAATTAAACATAAGACCCTTATGGTTATATGTCCACATGATGTCATTGTATACTTTAGTATATCAGAGGCAAGGAAACATTCCGTAGAGTGGGCATTCTAATCTGATATAGTTTAATTTGATCACCATGTAAGAAAATCAATATTTTGCTAGTGAAAAAATCAACAGCTTTTATTTCAGTCCAATAAAGTGATCATCATCAAAATAGAACTGTTATTAAGTGCAAGCTATTTTATATGATTACTGGCCTGTTTGTACTGCGGATAATTCTGGTTAAATAACTGTATGAAGAATGATTTAATAATAGATTATAGGGCTGCTGTATATGAAATCATGGAACATTTTCCTATACTAATAAATAATTAAGGTGGTACCTAACACTACAGGCAGGTAACTCTATTCTATTACCGGGATCAGTGAAATGTTTTAAAAGTTCGCTTCAATTTCAAACGTTTAGCTGACACAGATGTACAATGTTTACAAAACGGACGCTGTGCGGAGTGATAGGACCTAATGATTGTTTTACATTTTTTAGTGTCTCTAATAAATAGTATTTACTGATAATATCTGGTATAAAACAATTATAACGATGGTTTGAGATAGGTATCGCCGTGGTTACTTTATGGCAAACAAGACAAAAAACCAACTATCTCCATTTTTCAGAAAATTATCGATAAATAGTGAACGGAAAACCACATGTTTTTCTAGACCCAAAATTACATGACCACAACCTCTGTATTGGTTACAGAACCATGTACACATAATCTGCTTTATATTGGTTCAGAAATAACAATAGTCGAAAATGATATGCATGTCAGCAATGGATGGAACGAGGGTAGACGCGTTGTGGAATTAGATATACAATATATAATGACAAGTGAGATGTACTGCTGCCGGTGTAACTTGTCATTACATGTATCCAATACAGTTGGTGAGAGGTAAAAAATGTCATCAACTACAATACAATTGAGATTTGATTTCACAAATTTTTTATACAAAAATATAATAATCTCAGTGTGTACATTTTACCCCCAAATACTCTGTCAACTAAGGTTCCAAAAAGAGAGGGGCATTTTACACTAACATGTAGCATAGCACAGAGTTCTATGGTACTGTGATAGTTATTGTTTTTGTTTAATTAAACACAAACTTGTATGTAGGAAGAAAGAAAAAAAAAATATCAGATGAGCTCCCCAAAAAATACAATGAAAATCTGTTCAACGTATTTTTAAGAATCAAAGGGAGATTACTTTGGTACCGTGGTAGTCACTTGTTATTCCAGTACATTCTATTATTACTTTCAACTTCACTCATTAAATGTATTATAATGGAATAAGTTACTATTCATGTAAGATGGTCACATTATTAGGAGATAAAGATAGAGTTATTCAGCTACAATGCACTCGTATAGACTTAAAATGTTTTTTTTAAATAGGGGGGATGACAAAGTATATCGGTTGTCCTTTTGGTCGGTTGAACAATTCTGAAACTTAGACAGTGTTACCTAGTATTGGTCTTCAAATTACATAAGGATTTTAGAAGGAAATGAACGACACAATTTCTAGATATCATTGTTTTCTAAAAAAAATGTTTTTATAAATTTTTTTCTGGGGGTGGGGGGGTATTTCTTGACCTAAATATCTGCCCTGCGTTTCCTAAATTGGACAGCATGACACATGTAAGTATGGAAATTATTAAATTAATTGTAATATAATGGAATCAGTTAATGTTCATATAAGATAGTCACATTATTAGGAGATAAAGATAGTTATTCAGCAAAATGCACTCAATGGTGTTTTTTTGCAAAAAGGGGGAGGGGTGAAAAAATTCGCCGGTTCTCTGTTTCGGTTGGTTGAAAAATTCTGAAACTTAAACAGTGTTACCTACAATTGTTCTTTATATTATATAAGTATTTTTTGGAAAAATCAAACGACACATTTTTTCTATAATTATGACTACTTAAAATTTTTTTTTTTTTGCCGTTGTATTTTACGGAATTTCTTGGTAAAATATTATATTTTTCATCTAAAAAATTTGCTAATTAAAAAAAATATCCATAATTTTCGTGTTAATTAGCTGGAGCTGGTATCACACTTTCAAAATAAGCTTAACTATTTAGTAAATTATTTCTTTTGCCTCCCAAAAAAGGAAAATCAAGCATTAACTAGCATTATTGTCATCTACGGCTATACCTTCGATTTAAGGGGGGATTTAAAATGGAAGTGTGTAGAATCCCTTGGTTAAAATCTTTTGATTTTTTAATATTTGTTTGGTAATATCATAACGTTTCACACACAAAAAAATCTAAAAAATTAAACGACAGGAAAATTTTGGGTCAGGTTGTTGGGTACCACCTTAATCATGAAAAATATCAAGCTGATATTAAAAGGGAACAAATATATGATGATCCTCACAATGCATTCTTTGACCTTTTTGAGTCTCCCCTGTGTAGCAATATGTAAACTGTTGGATTATTTAATAGCAGTTGTCTGCATGTATTTGAACTTTAATCTTAAGGACATGGGTTATATCTGAGTCAGGATATACTTATCTATCATACGTACCTGGGCTCGTTCTTAGTTCATTAACTAGATGTTGTTGTCCGGGCTTTTTGAGTTTACTTTTATTTTGACTACACAATAGGACTTTTTGCAATAAAGGAGCAATGGTGATTTGATGTGGACAATGCCAACCATATATGTAATATCTACTAGCAGTAGATATCATTTGGTACATTTGGTACATTACAGTTTGATTTCCATGATATATACACATATAGGCAATATGATTATCGAGTGTTAACCTGAACCTTGATGTGAAGTCGAAACCATTAGAAAAAAAGTTATCACATAATAAACACCTCTCGTTCCTTAAATTAAATAGTTTATCACTTATCATATGATCAATAAATGCCATTTAAGTTAATAGAAATAGAGACATGTGTTTTTAAAATCCCACCCATCAGTTTTACAAGGCGACACTGATCAATACAACTATTTTGTTATGTTGCCTTTCAAATCTCCTCATATTAATTGAATAAAAAAAAATTATAAAAAATATAAAAGAAATGATGAAATGTTTATCGTATGATATAAAGCGAGCGTCTGAATATCAAAGACAATAACATGAATGAAATATATTTATTTGATTGCTATAACCGTATATTCACGCAACAGTATTTCATAATATTTAAGTACCGTCGTGCTCCCGATTCTGTGGTAGTGGTTTTTATCGGTTTTTAGACCAATCTTCCTATAAGTAAAGTGTGGTATCAATGTATAGATAACAAAGGTAAACAGTTCGCTAAATCAGAATCCGGACAGACAAAACAACACAATATACAGCATATGTCATTAGAAATCCAGGTCCTGGCTTGTGACGCTTCCACATACCATCACAAAAAGGAATGCTAACATGGACAGTACAATACCAGGGTGGATGAATGCTTGTAATTAACTGACTACTAGCTAGGAATGTATACTCTGTTGATTAAAGATCATTACTCTTAGGACATAAAGTCATAACTGAGACTTCTAACATATTTAATATCATTAGGTCATTAACATCTAAATAAATGAAGGGTCATCGTGGGAGACCACTGTAAATTTTTCATTAATATGTTGGCATCACAAAATTGAGCATAAAATAGTAATAGAGTGTGGAATGAAAAATAAATGTCCTGCTATAACTACCAGCCTGACCTACTTGTTGCAACAGCAGATTGTCTCTATTTTGTATGAAAGAAACCCTGCCTAAAAGATTCAACTATAGTTGCTAAGTAACAGCCTTTACGAATAAGATTGATCAATGCATTTGTAAGTCTAGATGTGTCAGATTTGAACGTTATAGTATTTTTAATAAAGTCGCCTTTAGAAACGTGGATGGGAAATACCCTTTTGATCAGATTTCTGTATCTGCAAGATCGTTATAGAGGATTGTTGCTAAAAAAAGTAGCTACTGAACCAAGGGTTCCTTTTGGTTAAGTTGAAGCCATCACTTCGAATGTTTTACGGTCGTCACCATGACTTGGTTAACCGCTACGGAACAGCTGTGTGTCACAAATGACCACTTTCCTGTCCTTTTCTCATTCATGACTTACCACTGGGTTTATAACTAGAGTAACACGACGGGTGCCACTAGTGGATCAGGAATTGCCTACCCTTCTGGAGCACTTGAGTTCACCCCTGGTTTATAGTGAGGTTCATGCTACTCGATCTTTAGTTTTATATGTATGTCTTGTAGATCGTTGATTGTCCTTTTGTCCTTTTGTACTTTTTCTTTTGGCCATTGTGTTGTCTCTCCTTCTTCGATTTACGGATTCTGATAACACTTTGGTATCTTCAAACGCTTCTTATAGTGGTAATATAATATAGTATAAGTTTTAGATAATTTATGAAAACGGTATACATGAAACTACAGTCAATGTAGTAGGAAACATTGTACCAAACACGTGGCAAATGAACTAGTTGTCAAATGTAAACACCATATCTTAATACCACAGGAGCATCATCATCCAAATATAAAGGTAAATGGACGATAACGGAATAAAACGTCTATTTTCTATTATCATATTATATTCCACTATTATAATGCAATTATTTATAAAACGAAGCTTCTCCTTTCTCATGCCTAGGTGACCTTAGCTGATTTTGGCTATCCTGTATATATATAGACCCTTTGGTTTTATTGCTCACAAAACTTTAAATTATTTATCTTCCAATCTTTCTATATTGAACGTACCCGATGAAGGTTATTTCAGAAACGTGTAGTGTGCATTAACTTTGATATCTTATGTTTTTATTAGTTTTATTCCAGTGGAGAGGACACGTCTGCAAGAAGTTGAGATTATAATCTATTCGTGATGACGACCATGGAGTTGTTTTTTAGAGATGTCTTTAGTTAATACTTAGAAACCACACGAGACACAGACATATTACACCTTAAAATAGAAAATGAATTAACAAAGAGAAAATTAGGCAATTGCATTTGTCATACATTTAATATGTATTTAACATACATAATGTACCCAGCGTCATAGCGTCAAAATATAGATGAAACCTTGCTTATTTTGGCGTTAAGCGACACTCCCTCCCTCCATTGTCATATTCAAGAAATAGCTATCAGTACATGCATGAAATGGACCTGCTGATACCGGTTGTCGCCATACTTTTTACATTTATGCTTTTGTTTTTCTATATTTAATCTGAAACAGGTATGTTAATAAGTGGTAAGCAGCACACTGCACTTGTTCCTTTAATAATCTACTTCAGGACGACGTTGTTATTATGGTTGAGACACATCACATCCCTTTCTAAAATATTATGTTTTGAATAAACGTTGTAGTTTGATTCCTTGACAGTCATGACTATTCCACCTTGTATTCCATTCTTACCCCAGGTTTTTTGGTGGGGTCCGTGTTGCTCACCTTCTTAATTTTTTTAAGTTATCCTGTTATATGTCTTTACATTCTTAGTTCCATGCTGTGATGTCCGTTACCATTTCCGCATGAAAACGATGTTCGGTTCGTTTTTACATCCAGTTGTTTGTAGAAAGACTCATGTTTTATCTACGTTATTTGTATTTGTTGGCGAATAATGGTGTCAAAAACATATTGTGTTGTGTTTTTGTTTTGTTTGTCGTCGTCTTGTTTACCCTATGTTGCCAGGTTCTCTGGATATTCAGCTGCAAGTATAGTAATACGAACATAGTAAATAGCAAATGGAGAAATTTAATGCTTACAGCTTGATGTCTAAACTAATTGTTGCTAAATATATTTATAAAATGTAGCTTCTCCATAGAGGATTTAATGATTTGATGGATTTATTGTCTCTAAACGCCACTTTCAGCAATATTTCAGCTATATCATGGCGACCAATTTTAGTGGTGGATGAAGTCGGAGTACCTGGAGGGAACTACCGACCATGGGCAAGCAACTGGTAAACTTAATCACTTGCAGCTGCGCATCGAGTGCACCCTTTTTGTAATTTACAAAGCCGGGCTCGAATCCATGTTATCCAACTACCTAACACATTGAGCCACCCGGGCCCTGTACATAGAGGAAAGGTCCTAAATAACACACTATACATTATTTGCTAGTTATTGCTAGTCTTTGTGGACAACATTAGCATGACTGCGTCCATTTTCTAAAAGGATAAGCGTGGGCGCATGAACAATTGCTTAACCCCACCATTTTACATTGATGTGCCAGAACCATGTGTTAGGAATATCAATTTTGTCACTGTTTCTACATGTTTTCGATACGTTGTGAGCTGTTCCGACAATATGATATTTTTGTTTTGCTTATATTTTCAGTTTATTCATATTCCGTTTTTGTTGTCGCCATTTTGAACATTGTACATGTAAGTGGTCGCTTAGAATTGAATGTCTTCTCTACATGTTTATAATGTCGGTTTATGTCTGCTGGTCAAGAAGGGTCTGCATGCTAAAAGGGGATGGCCAGGCTTTCAATTGGCATATGTAAAATACCACATGATGGAAAACATATCCTTTGAACAGTATATTTTACGCAAATGCTAGTGATAATAGTATGGCTTCGGCTGTTGATTAATTAAATCAGAAGTAATAAAACAACAAACTCATATTTAACATGTTTGCAAGGCTTCTGTCCGTAGCTACAAAATAGCTATTAAGTTCTATAGACACGCTATTAACAACTTCTGAGATCGGTACATTGTTTAGTCACTTGTCATAAAGGTTCGAGTCTTGAAGTATCCATCGTGAAGACTTCTTTTGACAGAGGTATGTTTATTGTCATGCATTCATTTTAGACAATGTAATGAAGTCAGATATGATTGTAGATTAATGGCGAGCACACAGTACCCACATCGGACGAGATTGTTGAGTAAACGATGATACTGTCCAAACATCGTTTTTTTTAAGGTTGATCCAACAAAAAGACAAAAATCACTTGTAAGTTAAGCAAAGCAAAGATTTACAAAACCAACATTTTAGGCCACTAAAAAACTTTACAATACTTTAAATATCACAACAAGAGACGATCACAATACAAAACAATATCTGTTCAATTAAGTGTCAGTGAGGGACAAAATATAATATATACATTTCAAGTATATTGTGGTTACATTTCTGTCATACAATGAAATATTTTTTAATTAATGATTTCCATATGACGACAATACCATTTCCTAAGTAGTTACCAATTCGTTTCGACTTCAGGACCAAACCAATTCATACGGGTTGAGAGGAGTAGTGGGTGGGGTTGTTGTTCAAGGATTTTTTTTTTTATTTCGCACGGAGTCTGCATGTAATATTTAAAAAAAAATATAAAGGACATATAGGGTTAAATGGGGGCTATTAAAGCAATAAAAACTTGTTGAAAAATGTTGGGTTTTTTTTCAGCAGACAACACTGATCACATGCCAACAATTTATTACGAGAAGAGCAGATTTTTAAAAAGCGCATACATATAGGCCATTTGGATTATACATTTCTCTTCAACTGGTCTTAAACGAGCAACTTTCTGTTAGAAGTGATATATGGTAAACCGTTGGTATTCAAGCTATAAGCTTATATGGATTTTTGATATTAAATCTATTAGAATTTTTTCTGTTAAAGAGTAGAGACCCCAAAATAATATATAATGTATTTTAAACTATTTAGTATCTACTACGAGTCTTTGTGTTATTGTCTTTGTGTTTGTATCATTATGAATAGTGTCAGTGGTCTTTGTTTGTTTTTAAAGTTAAGGATCTACATGTTTGCTTATGAATGTCAGCAGGAGATATCCTTGAGAATTGTCTGATTCCAATTAACAACAATAGTTAAGTGTAAACAATATTTTATTGTTGAAGAATAAAATACATCTTAAAGGTCAAACAATTATAAATAGAATGATCAACCATTAGATTCTGAAACAAGCGAACTGTTTATGTAAATTCCTATCATGTGGCAATAGTTTATTAGAAGCGGTCTTTGATAGCCAGTTGGCATAAAGATATTTCGAATCATATCCAAAAGATGTCCCTTTAAATGTGTCAATACAAAAAATCTGTACCGTTTATTTCAATTTCCACAATAATAAAGAAATATAAGTCAATGAATATATCGTTTGCATTCATATTCATGACATTTATCAATATTTTCATTCAAGAATGAAGTAAATAACATGTAATTAATTTACTTCGATTAGGTAAAAGTTTCATTGCATTCATTCAACATGCATTATGACAGAAATAAATGCATTAAATTAATATAATTACATCACGTCCCTTTTTCATTGAAATGTTACAATATGATTGGCTATGAAGTGGTCACATGATTATAAAAGATATGTTTCACATCCAAATGAAACTCAAACCCGAACTTGCACGTGCCTCCATGACGACGTCAGATGTAAACAATCAATGGCGTAGTAATTTCCAACAGCAAATAATCTAACACAAATAAAATTCACAACGAAAAATTCAACTATATTAAATTTTGGTGTGATTTAAATATAATTATAAGAATTGAATGCATTCTTTTGAAGTTTCATTGGGGGTATAAAAGCGTTGATCGAACTACATTTTCAACATGAAGCGCTACCGCGCTTCATTGAAAATGTACTTCGGTCAACGCTTTCATACCCCAATGAAACTTCAAAAGAATGCATTCAATTCTTAATAGAAATCACATGCTGGTTTGTTTGATATATAAAGAATAGCACCCCGTCAAAATTTTATTGGAAATATGGTTTGTAAGTGAGTTAAATTATTTCGGACCATAAAACAAGTTTAACCCTGCCACCTTTCATTGAAGGGGTACCTGTCCCAAACCAGGAAAGTGAGTGGTCATGCATATGTGTAAAGAATATCGATATTACCTCTGATTTTATGATTTATTCTATTAGATTTAGGAACTGTGGTATTCTTAGGTCTTCATTCTATTGATTGAAATTTAAACGACTTCTATCTTTTAATTTCCTAGCAGACACGATATGGCTTAAATATTGTTGAAAGTAGCATTAAACACCACAGCACCTTTTTATTTCTGCAATGTCCATTAATAATTAAATTATACCTCGGTTGACTAATGTTCACTGTCTGGTTGTAGAGCTTTATTTCTATTATGCCCCTCCCAATGTGTATATTAGGTTTTCTAGAACGTGTGTATCACACAACCAGGATATATACTTTATAGAATACATACAAATTCTGTCATACGAGTAGCATAATTACCTTTTAACTTTTAACATTTACACTTCTTGTCTATATCATTTATTGAAGAAGGAAATAGATTACAAATAAATAACAAATAGTTTTTAACTAGGGAAGTAAATATGAATAACAGTCTATAGATCGATAGATTGTTTTTATAGAACTCCATGGTGAGTTAGATTAATGATAAAGACGTTTGGACACAAACAAAAAACGCATTCGAGAAAAGAAATCTAATATCAATTTATACAATCCAATATTTAACTAAACCAAGAGTAATTTATTTTCAATGTTGTGATTATGAAAACGGGTCATACAGTCATTAGCCATAGTATTGCTCCAATATTGGAAAATTTTCACATTGTACGAAATATTCCTAATCAATATACTTCTATTAAACTGATGACAAGACCAAAAGAAAAAAAAAGGGGAAAATGACGATAAAAACCCTAAACATATCTTCCTTTTTTGTATGGAAATCTTTCACAAAATGTTATTTTTCCGCTATAAAGATCTTGTATGTCATTACAATCTATACATACAGATATCTAATCATAAAGGGTATTTCCCATCCATATGTTTATGGTGACGAAATTAATAAACCTAAAAGGTTCAAATCTTACACATCTAAACTTTTAAAATCCTTAAAATTGTATTCGTAAAAGCTATGATTTAGCAACTATAGTTGATACTTTTAGGCAGGTTTAGTTTGCTAAAAATGTAGACATTTCCTGGTACAACTAGTAATTAAATAGGGATCTTTTACATTTCAGTCCATAATATACTACCATTGTTTGTTTTGTATTTGATTTCAAGAAATTGATGACCTATTTGTTCTGGTCTTCAACGAAGGATATTAAGTTTTATAGATGTTGATGACTAATTGATAATAAATATCTTAGACCTATCATTAAGATATTTTGTCCTAAGAGTAAGGATATTCAACCAACAAAGTCTACTTTCTTCATAGCTAGTAGTCAGCTAACTTTGAACATTTATTGACCTTGCCATTGTACTATATACCTGTCTATTGTACTATATACCTGTCTATTGTTTATGTTGTCATTCATTTTTGTGATAGTATGTTTTATAGTTGTGTTTAGTGGCAGCGAATCTGTGCATGGATTTTGTTACATCGTTTGTTTATTCCTGTCTTTCCGCTGGAGATCCAAGTATTAAGAGAGGAGGGTTGGGATCTCAGTAATCGGTTTAACCCGTCAATGCTTTGTGTCTTTCCATAGTCAGGACCTTGATTTCCAACGTTATTTGTCGTGGTATTGTTGTGTTCAGTGATTTATAGTGAGAGGCGAATGTTAGATTTGTTGATATAAGTAGAATTGTTAACCATCGCTGTTTAGAGGTGAATGTTAGATTTGTTGATATAAGTAG
>MJUT01059509.1:69575-94196 GCA_002080005.1 Gigantidas platifrons
ATCCTTGTCGAATGCCTCTTTCTATGGTATATGGTTCCGAGATCCACCCATTATTACTGATACATCCTTTTATATTTGTGTAAAGTGTTTTAATCCAACTTAAAATTGACTCTTGGAATCCAAATTTTTTCAAACTTTTGAACATAAATTCCCATTCAATTGAATCAAAAGCTTTACTGAAATCTAGAAAAAGAATTGCACCTTCAATGTTAAAGTGTTCAGAATAATCAATGATGTCTTGAATTTGTGTAATGTTAAAACCTATGTACCTGTTCTTTATGTAACTATTTTGATCATTTGAAATAATTAGAGGTAAAACTTTCTTGAATCTTTGAGCTAATGCATAAGCAATTAATTTTGTGTCAGTATTTAAAAGTGTAATTGGTCTATAATTTGAAAGGGATAAGGGATCATTTTTTTTGTATATTAAAGTTAGCATACCCAGTTTTTGAGATTGAGTAAGTTCTTTCCGGTCATAATTGTAATTGAATACTGGAACAATAAAATCTTTAAGGCTTTGCCAAAATTTTCTGTAAAATTCTACTGTTATGCCATCATAACCGGGTGATCGATTTAGACGCATTTTAAATATTGCATTGGTGCACTCTTCTATATTTAATTTTCCCTCACAGATCAAACTTTCTTCCATTCTTAATTTTTTGTTAATTTTTGTATTATCTATATATGTTTTTACTTCTTCAATATTAGGATGTGTAGACTTGTATAAATTTTCATAATAAGATTTACTCAACTGTAGTATTTTTGTTTGTTGTCTAGTTATAACACCATTTTCATCATAAAGTGAATTAATGGTTTTTCGTGTCTGTCTAGTTTTTTCTAATCCCAAGAAATATTTAGTATTCTTTTCCCCTTTTTCTATCCATTGAACTCTAGATCTTATTTGAGCCCCCCTTGCTTTTACAAAGTATAAATTTTCTAAGTTTTCTTCTATTTCATTTATTTTTTGGTTTAAAACATTATTTTCAAGATCTCCACATAAATTATCTTTTTTTACATTTAAGCTTTTAAGCTTTTGTTCCAACACTTTAATTTCACTTTTTCTCTTTTGGCTTTCTGACTTACAAAAAATTATAGTTTTTTTCTCTAACAGTGTTTTTGAATACATCCCAGGCACATCCAATATCTTTATATTGATTGATATTATTTTTGAAACATGTTATTAGGTTTTCAATCAGGTTTTGATAATCTGTATTCTCTAAAATACTATTGTTCAATTTAAAAGTCCCTGGCCCTCTATCATTTGAATTTGACAAAAGTGTTATTGAAATTGCTAGATGGTCAGTGTATTTAATTAATGCAGGTCTTATATCACATGAACTAATTAATGGGCTTATTTCAGGTTGTATAAGAAAAAAATCAATCCTACTAGCTTCTCTGTTATTATGTTTTCTTTTCCATGTAAATTGTTTTAAATTTGGATGTTTGATTCGCCATATATCAAGTAATTTAAAATATTTGATAAGCTGTATTAGTCCAAAAACTGGGCTTTTTACTTTATTTTTAACAATTTTTTTGTCCATAGATGAAAGTGTATCATTTAAGTCGCCTCCGATAATTAGCATACCTAGACATGTTTTTTCTAACATATTTTTCAATTTTTCAAAGAATGAATTTCTTTCTTTGACATGATTGGGTGCATATATATTAACCAAAGTGTAATTTTTGTTGTCTAATTCAATATTTAGTATCAAAATTCTGCCTTCTGAGTCTTGATGCGTATCAATAATTGAGTATTCAACCTGTTTACTAATTAAAATTGAAACGCCCCTTGATTTAGAGTTTCCGAAGCTATGATAACAATCTGCATCACAATTTTGATTGGTCTTATTTATATTTTCTTTAACAAAATGTGTTTCTTGAATGAATAGTATCTGACATTTCTGCTGCTTCATCTCTGTTTATTTTATCATATTGACCTAGACCTTGACAGTTAGAACTACAAATATGCAGATGACAATTGTTATTTAATGACATGATTTATAAGTAATAAAGTAATTCTAGAATACACTTGTTCACTTTCCTTCATTGATAAAAGTGACAACATTACCTCCACGGTTAATGATATTAAAATTTGATTTGTTGTTTGATTGTTGGAGATATTGACAATAAAAGCCATGCTGTCTTCTGTTTTTGTCGGAATATTATGGCAGTTTACCTGTACATAATGAAAGATCGTGTAATCATTTCGAATTTTTACTACAAAACATATATGTATTTTAACTACTGACGACACATATTTTGACCTTACAAATGGCATATTGTAAAATAAAGACAATATATTGATTAAAGTTAACACAATAAAAATACAACAAATCACATTATAACATATATGTACATTAATTTTGTTGCTATAAATCTTTTCAGGGTTGTGAAATGAATTTATAATATTGCTTGAACAAATCAAAACTTTAGAGAATTCTGCAAACCATATTATATTTATGTTATGATTTGAGGACACACATTTTGACCTATTAAATGGCAAGTTGTAAAACAAAGACATGCTATTATTTATACATAGNATATATTTTGATAAATCTTTTGAGAATGCTTTATACCATATTAATGTAAATTGACAATATAGCAGTCTTAAAAGCACAACTAATTGAAAATAACATAACATGTAATATATATTACTAATAAAGTTGTCACCAACATATTTTAATATATAGATATCTTCATAACAATTATATATTTTCACATGGTTATGTTCCAGACCATACGCGTATTTGGACCGTACGCGTACGGTCCGGACCGTATCTAGTACGAGCTGGACCATACGGGTATTTAGACCATATGGGTTTTTTCAATACTAACATTATATCATAAACTTTTATTGAGTTTTACAAATTACATTTATCATAATTATTATTACTTTAAACAAAACACCATCACCTCATGAAAAGTAAACAGTTTTTGAACTATAATGCAATTTTAATTGTCTACCTGAATCACATTTTCGCATGCACGCCCAGAGTGACACTTGCTGCTACAAGGAACGCCGGACTTTCTACACTTACATGTTTTGTTCATGCATGTTCCCTTGTACTTACATCTTTTGCTTGCAAGAGAAAAACTTGCTTGCTTTGCAGCAGCATTCAGAGAAATTTCTTCTTTTTTCCAATGCGAAGTTTCAACTTTACGTGTCAAAAGTTCTATATCACCCATATCATAACATGAATTTAACACATTCAATTTTTAGTTTAAACATATTTTATTTGCCAATTAAACAGACAAAATGGATTAGACACAAGTAAAACATACTTATGAAGTCTTCTCCAAATTACAATTTGTTACAGTAAAGAAGTACATAAAAGGCATGCATTACTATATGTAGCACTAATAACGAAACACATTAAATTCACATGATAATTAGTAAAATATTGCATCTAGTTACCAATAATATCATCAACCCTAAACAATAATCGTGGTAGATTACCAGATGCCCCATCAACAATAGGTATTCTTACGGTTACAAAACTACCTTTTTCAATTTTTGCATTAGACTTTGACACTTTCTTATATTTTCTCATCGTATTTTCAACAGATATTTTTTTATAATTTCTGTCCAACATCTGTCTTATCCTGTCGTGAGTTGTAATTTGTCCGTCGTCTGTTTTCACGGTACAGTTTCTGTCGTCAGTAGACCCTACTATAATGTCGTTCAGTACCATAAAGTCATCAACTGCCATGAGTTCATCCTGTAATCTGTAACATCGTAAGTCTCAGTAGATATTTCCGTCGTTTCAGTTCGTCTTCGTTTTCGGGTCGGTTGTACATGTACGTCAGCCATAACGGAAATATATTTTAGATTCGAATAACGTTGATCTGTAAAATATTTTGAAGCCTTGATAATCTCTTAAAACTAGGCAGACCGTACGCGTATGGTCCGACCGTACGCGCACGGTCCGACCGTATAGGTATTTAAAAAAAATACGCATACGGTCCGGACCGTACGCGTACGGTCCAAATACGCGTATGGTCTGGAACAGTTATACATGCCTAGTATCATGTCACCCCATGTATTTTCAATATTTACAAAAGTTACATATTTTTTCAGCATATATTCTTTTATTTTTTCTATTTTTTTGTTAGTTTTTTTAATTTTATATGAAATAGTTAAAATAAAAAACATGAACAAATTGATAAAGTATGGAATTTGTGCTCATTTTGGATTGTTCTAGTTTTTACATTCAGAACCACCTGACCTGGACTTTTTTTTCTCATTTTGTCTATCATGCACTATGTCGGGTGGTGTAGGCGGTGTACTTGTATGTTTGATGTTTTTTTTCACTTTTTCCATCCGACTATTTTTTGGAGTGTTTGAGATGTCATCTTGACCACCAAAGAAACTAGATATTTGTGGTTGTGTACCTTCAGAGTTATCCTTCTGTCTAACCGCTTTTCTTTTTTTTCTGCTACCAGCTTTTTTTNGAGTTTTTACACCATGTTGGGGGGTTGTTTCTTTTATGTCATTATTTTCTGGTTTTGAGTTGGAGGTTGTTGGAGGAGCAACATCACCCTCTTTTACCTCATCAACCTGCTGGGAGGATGATTTTGTAGAATCATCTACACTAGTTGATTGTGTTGATTCCTGTACATTACTGTCTGTTTGAGCATCACCATTATCAACACTACAAGATTCATCATCAGAAGAATCTGATGTGTCCATCTTTACCACAGGTTGTATAGCACCAATCATTCATTCATGCTGACTGTTTGTGTCCCATCTGTAAGCATTTGTTACATTTCAGTTCCTGATTGGGTAGGATTTGCCCCCTGTGAATAATGGTTGCCCTATATTTTCCTATCGGAATATTTCGAGGAAGAGGTGTTTCTAGAGGTGAACTGATCACTATTCTGTCCCCTGTTTGGCAGTTTGTCAGCATAGAGTCAACCCTTTTATACCGAGTTAATTAGTTTTATTCTCGTTATCAGTAGTGTTATGTACTATAGAAACTGGTGGAAATAAAATGTTTACAGGCAGTTACAAAGGGGGATATTGTCTTAATATGAATATTACATCATGTGTTCATTTCAGTTAGTACGCTCCATGTTATTGGTCAAACGTTTGCCGTGTGACTTCGAGTCTAAGAAACTAAAATACATTTCAAACACCCACTTCGGGTGTCAACAAAACTGATATTACTACACATAAGAACAACAGTGACAAATGTTCAATGTTAAAATGTATTCAATATTCTAAAAATGTAATAAGTATTAAATGAATTCTTTGCAGTTTTATAGGGTTGTAAAAGCGTTGACAGAAGTACATTTTATATGTAGTACTACCGCGTTTAATACAAGAAGTACTTCGGTCAGGGTCTTTACACGGCAATACAAATACAAGAGATTGCATTTAAGTCTTAAAAAATACATCATCTCTCAGTTTCCACTAGAGTACTATTTTATAAGGTTTTCAGTGGTATCCTTCCAGGTGTGTTCCTACCCTGTCCACCCCCATATTTTTGTAATATCCTGAATAGAGTAAAAACTTAATTTAAAATAAACTTTTGTAATAACAAATATACAAGGCCATGACATGATGAACCCATTAAAAGATATAATATAGAAAATTAAAGTACACACTCAGTTGTTCAGATATAATTCAGATGACCTTGTAAATGTATTAGAGAAAGGCATGTACAATTGTATATTATTTATCTATATAAGAAAGTTGACCTTGAAATGTCATGAACATTTGACCTTAATTTTAATGACGAATAGTGCATGTATGTATAAAATTAATACTGAAAGATACGTAATCAATGTTATAATCTTCTGTCAAAGACTTTGGAATAATTGTATGAAAATTAGTATTTCTGACCACATTTAGTCCAATATTTGACAATGCATCAAAATGCAGATTTTTTTGTTTCTCTAAAACAGCATAGCATGGCATCGTTTGTCCTCTCTCCATACGAATACATATTGCAGTACACGCTGCATTACATTGACATGAGAAAATTTTGTACTGAAAACAAGAAACAAATTGATTAATTATAAACATTATCAATGTACCATGAGCACAACGTAATTCCTGCTTGTACAATGAAAAACACAATAGTCATAAACAGAAAGGCTAAAATGATCTCCAATCAGTAAACTCGTAGACCGCCGCTTCTCCTCCCAGACCATTTGTTACTTTAATATAATGCTTTGTTCTTCGTTTCAATGCTTCGATTCAATATCTGCAACTTTCCTATCAATCTCGCCATTATAATGCAATATAAACAAGTCTAACGGTAGCTACAAAACAAAAGACATTTTAATACTGTCATTATTGTACATCAACCTCTCTCGTAAATTATAATTAAACATATGGTATCTAATTATATTTTGTTGATTAAAACGTTTCTTATTTTGAGATGGAAAATGGATTTTGTGCCTGAAATTTTAATAATTATATGTCTTTTTTGTTGCAGACTTGATTTTTATTCTTAGGAATATTGATCAAGGTGGTTTCTGGTGGATTTAGCTTGTGTTAGGGAAATACTACTCATGATTGTTTTTTTTAATTTGAGATAGAAAAACATAATTTCAAAAATTAATTGACAACTACATTTTGTACCTGGCGAAGACTTGATTTGTCATAAGTAACTAAGGTGTTTTCTTTCTATTAAATACATCTGTACCATGGGTAAGCTTTTGTAAAGAAACTTTTGATTGGTCAAGATGTTATTTAAGAGCAAGATAGACTTCAGCATTGTTTGAAAATTGTCTATAGAAATTATCCCTTATGTGTGTTCATTGTCAACAAATTCAGTTGGACCAATATTTAAGACTGGAAAGCAGGATAAATATATATATAGCTTGTTATGACGTTATAGCATCATCGAATCGTTGTTCTAATGTGTTTATTCATTAAATGTATTATTTATGAAAGTTCAAACCTGTTTTTTGTCTATATTTAGAAATACTTCAACATTATTTTAATATGTTATTCCATTCGGTAAAAAGTTTATTAACCTGATTTACCCTCAATCTATGTTCTTTAATCAAGATCACGTCTTTATGATTAATCAATAAAACTCTCAACTAGAGACATTAAATATATGTTATTATATGATATAATGTAAAACCTTTAATGTGTGGACCAAAGTAATAGACAAGCACTTCAAACAGTTTGGCCACGTAAAACACATTCGATTGTCGTTGTCAGTACTTTGTATAATTAAACGTTAAAAAGCAAGCATCTCAATTTAAAGTCGTATACCATAAGGAAACAATAGATTTATTGACGGACAGTTTAACGGTTATGTGATAGCAGACATGTAAAATGAAATAGACGCTGATAAAACACAAAATTTTAATTCCATTTATAAGGCTATGCTTTGTTGAGGGGATCGTAATAGAATCTGTTTTACTTGAACGTAAATAGACCATAGAAAAATAAGTAATACAGGATAATATATAGATATGCAAGATCAAAGGTAGATTTCACACACATTTTCATTATCGAACATTTAAACATTTCTTGTGGAAATTTAAATATTGTTCTTCCTTTATTGATAAAAAGTAACCTACTGATCTTTATAAAGTTGTTTCAAGTTTATTACATATAAACGGATATAGTGATTAAAAACATCAAAATATGTAAAATAAATTATAGCAGGTGAATTACCTTGTAGCATGGTGGAAATCTACTCGGAAATGTAACGATCTGTTGGTACAAGCTGTTTACGTGTTGTGGTTTAATTGTCCTTAGGACTTCAATCCTTCATATCAAAACATAAATTACATATCTTTTTAATAGCTCACAATTTAAGTTTGACAAAACATTTATTCTAATGCTATATTGCAAACATTTTATCATATATTTATAAACTAATAAATGTGACCCGATGTTGTTTTCTTGTGATCAATGCGAAAAACTAATGATATCACATCTACTTGCCGTCGACCCTATGTCCCCCAAATTCACAGTGTCATCAACACTAAAAAATCACGCTATAAGACACGAATTTTCGTGTATTATAATTTTGATATAAACGAGAGATAACATAATACTAAGCTGGTAGAAAAAAAAATAATATCAATTTTTCAAAAAAAAAAAAAATAAGATAAAATAAATTGTGGTATTTACGACTGATGACGCATTTTGTCACCAACCAACTGGTACAATTTCTAGAGGAGAAATACTCACCGACATTTCATCTACTCATGGAATCGCACCCATTCATTTATTTTAGGGTTCTTTTTAGTTTATGTATAGTATATAATATAAGTATATGCATTCTTATATAAGTTGTCATAAACCGAGCTCAATACGTTCGGAAGGACATCCACTCATCTAACGGAAGGTGGAATGTCAGGGTATGGTTACTGTTACAGCATTCATAAAAATCGTGATCGCTAGATTTTCAAGAATTTCCAACAACAAAATAATTGAGGGAAAATATAATCAAAACAATTACAAGAATTAAACAGACTAAATCAATAAAACTGTCGTTGGCTTTGTAAAGGCAAGATTCGTGGGTTACCAAGAACAGTCATGTCTTTCTTAAATCAAATAATACACTTAAATATATTTCCCCATCCATATGTCTCTCTTTGTTTGCGGTTTGGTATTTTTTTTTTCATGTTACGCAATCAACGTAATCAAATCGACAATTTGTTGTGCGGTTCTCGTTGACATTATATGCATGTTATATAACATGCATTAAATTATAAATAGATGTCATTTACATAATGTAGTGTGAATTCAAACAAAAATTATTTTAGCATCCTGAATATGCATGTAAAGATAAATTGATCAATTTACGCTGTAATCGTACATTTAAGGAGAACAAGCTGCCAGCAGTGCCTTTAGTAATTGATTAAATTCTGGGAACATACATCATGAAAACAATCTCCAGATCATGATTAAAATGATATTTATTCCATTCTGAGAACACGCTGTCATTTATTAATAAATCAGTTTTTCCCTATTGTTTGTGTATCAGGTATCATCCACATTTAACATATGTGTGCATATGGTGTACATAACTAAATATACCTTTAGTTTTTACACTATCAGGACAAAAGACAATAAATTACTACAAAGATAATAGCTAAATATAAACTAGATAGACCTGGATCTCTTTACAACATGTACCACTAACCCGACTTAAAATGTCCCTATGTACACCAAACAAAGACACTGGTATATCTGTTAATATTCAAAGCTAAATCCGATAAATGATTATTTATGTCTGCCTTGTTCCTGTATTAAGATTTGAAACTAGAAACCCACCGACATGACTCCTGTCACAGGGGTCACTTTAGGTAAAAGTGGGTACGATGACACAGCTGGGGTTTGAAGAAACAACCCATATTCACATAATCACTCAGCATATATTTGCAGAACGAAAACCCTGCCCATTCATGTATTATGCCATTATAGCCGACCAATTTAAACATTTGATTAAATTCCTAAATAATCACACAAATATAGATTCTACAATTTATCATGTTGCATTGGTTTTATTTAGAAATGCGATCCATACATCAAAGCTCAAAATTCCCCATCACATTCGTATATTGAAGTGGACAATATACCACTTAATCATATACTTGGAAGCTGAAGACGTCGGCACATTGCAGCGGTACGTCTATAGGAAGTGACCCCCTTCCGTGACAGCTAGTCCCTGACAACCTTAATCACATAGGGTTGTGTCGAGTACACCTCGTCATGAGTGAGAATCGAATTGCGTGATGGCCTTTGAAACATCAACAGAGTGAATAGATGATACAATGAGATCTTACAAAATAATAAAAATAAATAAGATATTATATAAATATACAGGTAAATATAATTAGTATACACAATGTTACATCCACATGGGCTTGTTTCCAAGGTAACAATTACCCATCATTACCTATTTAATGGCTGTAACTATACGACTTGAAGGAGACAATCTGACACTTAACTAATTGTCGTTACATAAAACTATTATAATGTTACTGTGTCCTTGGATTATGATTTTTTTTACTACTTTAAGCTACTGTTATATTTCGGTTTATACTGATTGATCATTTCAATAGAACAAGTTCATATCTGCCCTATAGCTATTTGTAATAATTTCCCTTATATTAACGGTCTAACAGACGGTTGACATGTCGACGTGCATACAGCCACTGGCATGATGGAGGAAGCTGTGTGATATTAATTAGTATGAAAGGACTGGTTCTGTATTGATTGAAAGAAACTTTGTCAAATGGAAATTATGAATTAATATGCCAACAGTTTTTTCTCTCTCTCCCATATGTTACAATAACAATATCTTATTTTATTTTAGTTTTTTCCCCATTATCTAATTTTACTTATACAACAAGTTTTTTGTTTTATTTCCCCGACTTCGTACGTGATTAATAATTCAGTATTTGTTGTGTTTTTTTTTACGTACTGCTTCCTTGTTTTATTTTCGTTACAATACTAGATTAAATAAATAGTTTCTTTTATAAATACAGGATTCAAATTGATGTTGACAGGAAACTGTCATCTCGAAAACTTCCTAGTGTAGAGAAAATTTATAGTGTTTAACGACCTTTACAGAGCAAGACGTATTTATCAAGTATACGATTTGAAGGTTAATATCATTTTTGTCTATCCAGGACAAAAGTGACTCCTACTTTGTCCATCTCACAAAATATCGATACGCCATTGTTAAAAGCAAGACGATGTGAAGACCAATATTCCTTCTGTCAAGTCTCCAACTTTTTCTATCTAGAATATAGTAATATAGTAAACAGCGTTGTTAAGAAGTGGGGTCCACGGTGATTATTTTCATAAACATCTGTTGCCATACTGTTTTATTATTTTTTATTACCTTGTTATTTGACATGATAACAACTGTTCATGTCCTACTGAGTAGCCTTTTATGTTTTCATAAATATAAACAATAGATAAAGTGTTTTCATGTTCTCAGGTATCCTGATAATGACAGATCAAAAGATGATGGAATAAAATGGAAAACAAATAATATCATACCATCGGAACAGTTCCAAACTCCAATCGAAATATCATAGAAAGGGACACAATTGATACCCCTAACAGACTTTCCAGGCTTGCTTCAGTCACATCAATAAAAGTGGTGGGCTCAATTCAGGCACCTCTCTTGAAACAGACCAGTAATGTTGAAACACTAAGCTTATGCAGCAACTCCTAACGGAAGATATTTTATATTTTCCTCTTTAAGTAATGAGAAAGTCAAACAAAGCCACACCACCAAAACATATGTGGTATGTACCGATGGTCTTATGATAACTACATTCACTTGCAAGTTATTTGTATACTACATCAACTCAAGAATGTCTTACAATTATTTTACTACGTATTAAGTTTGAATACAACCTCAATATGTGTGTACTATCTGTCTACAGTTTATCCTTAGTGTGTCTATTTTACATATGAAGACATATTCTGCTATTAGCACAGAGTGAAAGGACTATTAATCGTTGGTGTTATTCTTGTAGACCTCTAAAATACATGTAATCATACCTGGACTCTTCTGATATATCTTCAGGTTATCGGCCACAGTAGATTCCAATGGTTTCCTGACTATCTAGCATGATCTAGTATGTTGTAATACAGAGCTGTCTTAGTCAATAAGCTATGCTATAATATATAAGTTATAGGATGTCTAGACTATTCCCTATTGGCCTGGGCTGGCTCTGCTGGCAATACTGCTGAATGTTGTATAATGTAACAGCTCCAGGTTTTCAGAAAGAAGTCTTAAATTAATCCTATTAAATATATGTATTTTGTCTCTTGATATATTAAGATTGTAATTTCCAATTTAAATTTCTTCCCATTGTTTTGAATGTTTTTGGATTGAACCAAACATTCGTAGGTATGTATAAAGAACACTTTTAAGTCTTCATGAATCAATCGAGGAAGAGGGGGGGGGGGAGGAATTAAAGTCACGGCGTTTATCAATCAACATCTAAAGAATAAAATATGTGTTCATTATAACACCATGAGTAACTGGTATACATGGATATAACCCCAAATTATATTGAGGATACAATATCTGACCTTCTATAATACACAATAAAATCTCTATCATCTTTATTCATTTGGAAGGATATTTGATCAGATAACTAGCGATGTGTTGAGACTGTTAGTAAAATCAATTCGCATCAATCCGCTATATTCATTAATTGTTAAAAGAGCTGTTAAGACGGTATTTGTAATCACTACCGCTAACATGATTGATATTTAGCCGTGCTTTGTTATGGTAATGTTGATGCCAGAATGCAGTCAGACATCTGCTTCTGATGAGTATTAAGTGATAATATCCCAATGTGGCAATGATAATTGATCAGTTCCAAATGCTCAATTTTTTACTTAAATGGCTATAAAATAAATAAAAGCGTGTTAGAGAGATACACCTTATTATTCCCACGTATATGAATAAGAAACGAAGTGTGTGAGCAGAAATACAATACATACAGCGTTTGTGACAATAAAACATACATTAGATAAAATGTAACAGGTTTAGAACAATAACATAAAATAATTTGAAATTAGAGCAAAAAGGTTAGAAAATGATGTACGTGACTACGAAGACGAAACTTATATAAAATAATGTAATGGCGACAAGAAAGCATATAGGGGTCTATCATTGATTAATTAATTGGAAGGGTCTATCGTTGATTGGTTGATTGGAAGGATCTATCATGATCACCTTATGAGAATCAAAAGACAATGTTTATTAGATATATTAAAATTTGTAAACAGTTGAAGAAAGCAGAACAATATTAACCTTTTAAACACATGCTGTATTTATCCTTGAGTTAGAATTGCTAGAGTTTAATCTTTTATACACATGTTCTATTCTCCATTGATTTTTTAAATGAGTATAATTTGGCCTTTTAAACACATATTCCAACCTTACGTTATCGAGAGAACGTGATGTTTAACCATTTAATCACATATTCACATTTCCTGGCTTTTATTAGGAGATCCTATAGTTGAACGTTTTAAGCACATGTTCCAATTTGCTCTTAATTGGGTTAGTGGAAGTTCGTATAGTATCATCCTTATTTTTCGGGGTGTTTTTTTTTGGGGGGGGGGGGTCGTTTCGTTCACACTTTTAAAAACGCATATTCTCAGTTTCTGTTTATTGAAAGTTCGTTTGTAACTAGATTAACACGACGGGTGTCACTAGTGGAGCAGGAACTTCTTACACTTCCGGAGCACCCGAGTTCACCCCCGGTTTTTAGCGGGGTTCCTGTTACTCGATCCCTAGTTTTATATGTATGTTTTCTAGATCGTTGTTCGTTCTTTTGTGCTTTTTCATTTGGCCATTGTGTTGTCTGTTCTTCTTCGATATACGGATTCTGTTTACCCCTTTAGTATTTTCAAACTCTTCGTAGTTTAAAGGTTTAATCAGATGTTCTCATTACCTGTTTTAAGGGAGTTTGTATAGTTTAACATTTTTTGATTCAACATCGTACTCTGTGTAGCTATAATTAACTGTAATGCACTTAAATAGACCATACAGATTTCCATTAAACATATCTCAGATGAAGAAAGATATACGTTCAGTATGTTTTCCACTATAATTTAGATACCTGTTTGAGTGTTACTGGATATGACAATTTTCATACCATGGCGAGGACAAAGTGGAGACTATGGAGAAATCAATGCATCCGTTCATTGGTTTCAATTAGATCGACAGTTTTTTTCTGGACTTCATTAAAATTATATTGTTATAACATGAGAAAAGACCAAGCATGGTATTAGCACTAGCATTGTTTGTTTCATCACGTACCACGTTCGTCTTCACGGTGCTGACATTTACAACCCGATGCCCAACAATGACTTTACGCTTAATACTATACTATCACATGTTATCATCTTGCAATATGTTCTATTTTCTTTTTCTTTAAATGCCTTTCACTAATAGGAAAGTATTCACAATCATATTTGTGAGATTGGGGAGCATACTTCTCATCAAAGGCGAGATCTCGATCTCAATTAAGCACAGTCTCTTTACAATCGAGATAATAATTTACAGTATATACACAGTATTCATTCATCTTAGATAAATAAATTAAAAGTTTATCGCGTTTTGTCCCCGACCACATTACCACCCGTGTTTGTTCCCGACCATGACGCCACTCACATATTGACAGCAAAACACTTTGATATTATCTTACATAAGCTGCCTTAGTGAATACTGTTTTTACAATATATATCTCATAAAAACCATTAAGCTCTTTGCATGTTAATTGCTAATTGCAACTCTTAATATATTACGTAATCAGAATTTCTTAGCGAACTCCTCTTTCAATGTTATGCATACTAATATGGCGTAATGAAGTAAGCCCATTTGGTCATGTTATTGTATTATATAAATGGCTTTCAAAAGTAAAACGTGTCAGTACGAAAATGAAATTAATGCACAACGATTTTATTAACGATGTTGAAAACGACGAACAAAATGTTACTTTAACGATAGCAAGTTAGCATCACAACAGACAAAGTACTAGAACGTTGCTCATGCAAGTTTAAAAAGGAATCAAACATGATGAGACTAGCAATGATTTCTTCATGAAAAATCAAATTATGAGTATCGGAACAAAAGCATATGTTATATTGTGTTTGTTCTCATTTGTAATACAGTCAGTACATCAATTGATCACAAGAGTTTCTTCCCCATTTGTGTTTTAGTAATCCAAGAATAATCTAGTTGGTCAGTAGTAAAACAGCAAAACAACACTACCTCTCGACTCAAATCACTTAACATAAAAAGACACCGACATATACTGATGGTGATGCAGGTCATGTATTAGGACATGAACATGGATGTTGATGTTACTCCAGTTAATTAAATCTCTATTATCCCCCCTTTTAATACATTGATCTGCAACAGCAATACCAATATAAGCAAACAATAAAATACATGTACAGTATCTCTTTCGCTCATCGGCAGTACAATAGCAGGGTCATTGAATGCTCGTTGTTAACTGCCCACTAGCTATGAAGGTAGAATCAGTTAGTTAAAGGTCATTACTCGAAGTGCAACACAAATCATAACTGTTTCTTTTAACAGATTTAATATCAATTAGTAATAAACAATCGAAGAAATCAATGCTCTTCATGGGTTCATTTATGTCTTGAGGGCATTATATTATCCTAAATGTAAGATGTTTTCATAGTATTGATTATACAGCACGTACAAAATACTTTGTTGTTTTAAACATTTATTGGAATACGGCAAGATACGATAAATATATATCAAATGGTGGAAACGTTTATGAAGTTCGAGTATTCCAACATTATGTTTTATAGATCGTTATTTGTCCTGTTTCCTTTGACCATTGTGTTGGCTGTCCTTTTGTCCTGTTTCCTTTGACCATTGTGTTGGCTGTCCTTTTGCGACTTCAGGATTTTGATTACCCCTTTGGTGTCTTCAAACTTCTTATACAACACAATACATCTACATATTGTAATTCATTAATGCCACTGTTTTAGAAGGGGTAATTGTGTGGTAGATTCACAGTATATATTTATTACATCCTCTTCAACTGTGTTTCATGAGAAAAATAAAGTTAATCGTCTAAAACATATCACAGGATGATCTCTGTCTAAAACCTGAATACATATAACTTGTAATCTTTCTTTATTTCGTGATAATTATTTTCTAGTTCTTTTCCTTCTATAACCATAGTGATCAAGCTAAATAAGAAACTAAATCACAGATTACACACACGATCGGACTAGCGCCCTTATTATTTGACAGATTTTTTGATTTATGACGTTAGTACTAGTCTGAAAATAATGAGATATTGTAAAATAAGTAAGCTATATGTATTTATTACTAATCATTATTGTTTTAAGTGTCCGATAACCTGGATACCCGAGACCTGTATCGCATACCCAGCATCGCACACATATAACTTGTATTGCATAACATGTACCTCATACCTTTGGGAACATCTCTAAAGTAAGTTTGTGGAATCTATCGGTTATCTCCCGTCTCAATGTTCAGCACACGACAAAACGTCCATCATATTGTTCTCCAATATACGGACATTACAATTCCCTTCAAAAGCAGGCTATATTATATGTTTTTTTGCTTGATTGATAGTGTTTAACGCCTCTTTCAACAATATTTCAGCTATATCATGACGGTCATTTTCATTTGTGAAGGAAATCGGAGGACTCGGAGAAAACTACCGACCTGTCGCAAGTCACTGCCAAACTTGATCACATACTGTTGTATACTTCCCTGATCAAGATTCGAACTCACAACACAAATGGTGATAAGCACTGATTGCATACGTAGTTGTAAATCCAACTATTACATCATCACGGACACGACTCTGTTATAAAGCTTTGATTAAACACTTCATAAGCTATAAAAGTCAGGCATACTCAAGATATAAATATTATCTTACTGCAATACTGAAGTAATCACATTTATCATAAATCTTCAAATGCAATGATACAAATTTCCGGCCCTTTAATTTCAAATTTTCAGGAAGAGATAAACGATTTCCATCCATATTTCGATACCTTCTTAGAATACTGATTGTTTTTAGTGGGGTTCGTGTTACTCGATCTTTAGTTTTATGTGTATGTTTTGTAGATCGTTGTTTGTCCTTTTATACTTTTACTTTTGGCCATTGTGTTGTCTGTTCCTCTTCGATATACGGATTCTGATTACCCCTTTGGTATCTTCTGGCCATTGTATTGTCTGTTCCTCTTTGATATACGGATTCTGATTACCCCTTTGGTATCTTCTGGCCATTGTATTGTCTGTTCCTCTTTGATATACGGATTCTGATTGCCCCTTTGGTATCTTCAAACACTTCCTATTTATTATTGTTTCACATAAAGTGCAGTCTTTCTGTCATATCTTCATGATGAGAACAAGTTTATTAACAATGCATCATGTAGCTGAAAATGTGGAGCTGTGGTTGGGCCTGTAGACGGGCGCATTGATAGCCGCAAGAAAAAGTGATGGATATTTTCCCTTGTTGCAGGTCACTAACGACAAATAAATCGTTAATCATCGGAATATGTTTCATTGTAAGTAGGACCTGTTTTACGTGCAAGGACCGAGGTATTTATATTATTCGTTCCCATCTTGATGACAGTTTTTCCAGAAATGTGCGGTGCACACTAAATTAGATCTCTACGTTTTTATTACGGTGAACTGTGTATCTGTGTTGTTTCCTACAAACTAGCAGTCTTCCCTTGTGGAGGTTTTGTACTCCACAACAGAAAAACGGGCAACACAGCGACAGAAAGAGGACATACAAATAGAAATGGTGGAAATGTTTCCATGGTAAAACGAAATATTGGACAATATAAATTGTTTGTTGTGTAGGGAAATGGGATATTAAGAGCAGGTAAATAAATGGAACTGACTAGGAAGTATATATAACGTGGCATCAAATGATTGAAAAGGGTTATTTAAGGTTGAGGATAAAAATATTCCACTTGTGTGTGTGAGTCTGAGGAGGGTAAATCTAAATATGGTTTTAATAATGGATACTGTTAATCATAACCGCAAATAGCAAATATATGCGATCAACGCTGATGATTAACAGTGACACCTGCGAATTACTGACAGCTGAAAAAACGGACCACAGTAAAGATCGAATAACGGCACATAGTAGATACGCACAGTTCTAGCGGTACTTATTAGGTGAGATTATTAACACTGAAAATAAAAATAGTCCTGTAAGTGTGTACTCTAAACTTATCTGCTACTAAAGGTAGATAGGGACTACTAATAAATGATGATAAGAGGATAGATTAAAGAGTATAGAATATGGTTGTAACGATGATGAAACATGTGTACTAAATGACCGACCATGAAAGCAAACACTGCATTTTCTGGCTTATATACGTAAAATATATAATTTAAGAGGTACAAGAGAGTAAATAATAGTCGTTTAATGCCAAATTAGAAATTCTCCAGCTATATTATGGCGAGAAAACAGTGTTTGTTTCATGAGATGATGATGATACTAATAATAATGTCTGTTTTAGTACTTTTAGATTTCTATAGTTTTTGCTCACTGAAAAGACAGTTCATGTGTAACTCGGACAAATTATCCTCACTCCGAGTCAGTCAACATGTGCTATTACTCATAAAGGATCAGTACAGAAGCGACAAATACAAATTTTATAGTCTTTGATTTAACCTGATCGGGGATCGAAACCACGATCTACTGTACTCGTATACGAACAAACCAACCATTAAAACCCAAAAGTGGTGTGAGAGGTACAAATATAGTATACGTACTTTATACTAAACTATAGTAATCAAAGGATTATATTAACAAGTTTTCCATGTCGTTGCGTGTGGTTCATTTTATAGGGCACCTTTAACATCTTGTGAGCTTTCTCTTCATCGTACCAAACAAGCAAGTGTACTAAGTTGAATTATTTTAAGTGATTTTCCTTGAATAATACTTTGAACTTTGATTAATGAGCACATCATGTTTTATCAATATAAATTCAGCTGTTTTTAGTAAAAATGAAGAAACATGTTTCTCTTTTCATTTAGTAAAAGTAAATAAATCTTCAATTTCTGCATTTTATTACCATTGCGATGTATCAAAAAGTAAGTAATTCATAATAAAAAATATACATATTTAAATAGGATTTTACAAAGTTTGTATGAAGGTCATTATCAGTAATTCAACAAATATGTCTTACTATATCTTATACTATACCACTTAAGATTAAATATAGGAAAATTTACAAAAATGTCGTGTCATCAAATTTCCTTCAATTAAAGTAGTATTTAATAAAAAGAAGGAAGTATGCAATAAATAAAATACCACGATTTAGAGTGATGGTTATCTTAAAGAGGGACTTGAGAATTTACACGATCTACTGAGAAACACGCAAATATATAACAAATTTTGAAATATAATTATATTTCGTTAAAAATTATGGATAATCGCACTAATGAACCTAGCAGTTACTAATTACGTCTGTTTATTTTTAGCATCTTATTTTATGTCTGTCAGAATAATATAAAAATAGCACAACCACTGAAGTTGGGTCCTATAACCACGATATTTTCCTCCTATTTTTCTACTTTTTTTATGTGTATTGTACGCTAATATCAAACACATACAAATAATCAAAGTTGTAAATAATTCGCCCTATAGATTTAAACTATTACATACCACAAAGGTACACTGTACCAGCTAACATATACCTCGTTACCTCGTTATTGTTCAATCATTTACTAGTGCATCTTTTGACAAACCTAACCACGTTATAGAGATAGAAGATATATAATGTACTGTTGGTTTTACATAGCGTCTTAGTTAGATGCTTGTTAGTGTCTGAGAATAAAAAGTAGCTGTGATTTAACAAACATGAAAAAAGAAAAGGTATATGCACTAGCCTACAGCAACATTGCATGGCTCCTGTTAATAATTATGCTACTGTTGGTCCTTAATCTCACTTGGCAATATATTAACTTCTATCTTCTGTCAAATAATACAAATGTTAAAAAAATTATTGGATAACAATCAACAATTATAAAGGTATACCCCGTCATATGTTATGATGAATATGGCGAGTATATATAGTCGTGCTACTATGATATATATTTGTCCTTTGGACATGTTTTATTTGACATCACAGCAGCAATTTAATTCATCATATCTTTTAGTTGATTGATAAAATATGAAAGATTTTGTCTCTAAACCATAAAGCATGCGTTGTTAGTACACACTGGTGATTTACTGCGGCTCAACAGTGTATTTCTCGCGTTTTAAATTAATCATGGATTTTGCCTTTATTTTTACTATTTGTCGATTATATTTTAGAACTGTTCCAACAGTATAACATATTTTTTAGTTAGTCTTCATTTTATCTTATAAAAGTGATGGTTAACTCTTCCACCAATATCAAAACAACGAGCAGCCACTTCTGATCTCAAACCACAGACCTAAAGGAAGAGAACACTATATATTCCGAAGGAAATATACATATGTATGTCCTAGCTTATAATAAATAAATAAACGAATATGCATGAACTTTGGTGACCTTCTTAGTGATAACGTAAGCATAAACTGTAATGACATTACAAACTAAATTAGTGTGTATAATTATATATTATACAAGAATTGATTGATTGTTGATTAACGTCCAGCGACATCCATTACATGCATATTTAGGACGAAGACAAGTTAAAGAATATCTAAAAACTATGAAATGAAGGATGGATGGGAAACCCAGGATAACGCCGTTTCATGGTCACTGGAAAAGTGTGAATATTTGAGTAACTTTTTACAGCGGTTACAATGTGGCTACTCTTTTTTCCTATGTCTCCAAAATAGGTTTTTAACGTGAACGGACCGTGACATTCTCCAAACACGTTATACACTATGGTCCATTGTCGGTCAGGCTTTACGTATTTCAATCTGACATCTCTCCTCGAGATGACAGTCCCTATTCGACAACTAGAGACGCACTGGACGGCTATGTGTTGAGCTAAGGCAACCATCACCAGTACCCAGTTGAAATATACATTGCATTTTAAAATATGATAATTCATTTACTTTGAAGGAAAAAAGAAGACTTTGTATATAACTAATAATGCTTTATTTGGTTTTCAGAATATCTCCATTAACTGTGTTGTGTTGTGTTCCAATTCTTGAATATTAAGTGATCAACAATTGAATGAAGAAACGAAGTTAAAGGCGAAATGATGAAGAAAATACAAATTTGAAAATTGAATCATGGCGAACAGGTGTCTTGGTGAAAAGTAGACATTGTTTGTAAGGACGCATCAAATAATTATCCAAGTCAGAGCAAAGCATTTTGTAAAACAATGGTCAAGGCTATGACACCAAAATGCATGCCTGGTACATCTTTGCGGAATCCTCTGACCGTCAATATGTTCTAAATACACAAAAATGTATATGTTTTTTTTTAATCTTTTTAATATTTCCTTTATTTGTACATATTATCCAATTGTTTAATAGACAAGTATGTTTTATTTCTAAAGAACTTGTAGGTTTATACGTGTAATAATAAAATGTGATAACGCCACGATATCGCTGAAATATTGCTAATGTTGGCGTAAAACATCAATCAATCAATCAATCAATCAATCAATCAATCAATCAATCAATCAATCAATCAATCAATCAATCAATCAATCAATCAATCAATCAATCAATTAAGCAAGCAAGCAAGTAAGCAAGCAATCAATACTTAAGCATTGCATTGAATGCATACAAGCAAGTCAATATTTCTATTATAGGAGTATACAAAAAAAAATAATGACCATATTCTTAGTATTTGATATTGCGAATAAAACATTTGAGATTTGAAATTAGAATTACTCACATTTGAATATAATTCAAGACATTAGGATTTGTACTGCAGAAATGTAAGAAGAATACAAAAGTCGTAAATACTTTTAGAGCAGCATGTGACTGTTAAATTATCCGAAATAATTCAAGACAAAAGATTCAACCAGTGTTATAAAATATAAAATATATATATATACTCTCCGGTACCCGGATGTTAATAATAATTATTTACACTTTCATCATATGTTAATTTTGTTTTAATTTCTGGACACTTACATTATTTTTGTCATCACGAGATTATTTTTCATATGTGAGTGAACATATGATAACGTCGTCGTATATCACATGCCAACAATGTGAACTCATATGACATTGATCTAATGATGAAAATAATTTTAATTCTTCTTTAAAAATAGAGAGAAAATTTTCGAACAAAATTTCCTGTTTCAACGAAGCGAAGATTCGTATATAGCAAAATATAAGTAAATTAAAATAATGTTTGGTTTTCTTTTCGAGTACATCAATATGTCATGCAATCGTTCACGACTCTCTCCAGTGTATCGTCTTGCTCTTGTGGCCATCGACACTCATGTCATATGCTTATGCCAGTGCCACATTATGACCCATACAATTGTAGTTTATTAAGTTATTTTCGTCATGAATATGACTAAATACTGCTTACTTGAATCTACACAGCAATCAGTCATTCAATATATAACACTGATACTACAAATAAAAAATGACATGCTTATGTAGCGCAACACTTTTTGTTTGCACATGTACCAGATCCATTTATCCCATATGTTGTTTCTTTCTAACATTTTACTATATATAGTAATATATCCTGCCTGGTTTTGTTTTCTCCTGTTTCGAGTTACACCAGCTTAGTTGTACTGTAATATGAGGGAAAAACTATTACCCTCAACTGAGGCAGACATTCAGATTTGTCAGTCCTTGACAGGTTGTGTTCCCTCTACAAGCCTCCGGAAAACAACTTCTCTCTCGAGTTAACAAATCTGAATGTCTATCTTCAGTGGAGTCATAATTGTATAGTGACTAAGCTAAAAACAAAAACATGTCGTTATTGTTGCAATTTATGATTTATATACTTTTTGAAAAAGTTATATTATGAAAACATAGCTTTTATATAATCACTGCAAAGCCCTGGGAGAAACGCGTCTCTTCGCTTTGGTTATTTGGGATGTTCACTTCACACGAAGGCTATAATAGTATATAATTGTTGTTAAAAAAAATCAATGTCCAGAAACGTAATAACACAGACAATTTCTAAAAACTGCATAACTGGAAATAGATATAATTCAGTAATTATTTCTATTTATTATACCTCACCCTTGCGTTAGATCGTATTGTCTGTTTAACGAAGCTCACCCTTCAGTCATATCTTATACTTGTTTATCTCTACTTATTGAACCTTTCCCGTCAGACCGGTGTTTTTGTCAGTATTATTCAATTTGTTCAGCTTCATTCATTAGAATTCGTGAGAGAATCACAATAACAGACAGTCAACACACACTTGTTTATTCTACAGATAAACTTAAATAATGTAAGTAAACAATGACCATATTTGAACTCTTTCTGTCTTAATGGCATTCTAGTTGCAGGACAAAGATTGTTTCCGTTGAGAATAATTGACAACATTGCAGCAGGTTTTTTAATAGCATTGTGATTGTATTTTTAAATTAGCACAAATTTCTTAAAATAGCTTATACCTCGTTACCTGTGAATAAATGGTCAATGTTTATATAATATAAGTACTACATGAACAAGTGTTAGAACATTTATTCAACCAATTAAATCTAAATACAGATACAATAAAATTACTTATTTTACTAATTATTAGAAAATGAATTAATCAGCAACATTTAAATTTGATTGTTGGGGTCAGTCCTATTGGGGGAGGAAAACAGGGTGTCCGGGGTAAACCACCGAACATTAAATTGGATCGATTACACCTCTTCATTGGCGCCAAGTTAACCGCAACCTTTAGTGGTGATAGTCATTGATTGAATAAATAGCTATAACCCCAACTACATAATGACCACATTGACCCAAATTATTACCTGAACAAACTTCAATTCAGCTGGAAAATTAATTTCTGTGGATGAGATCAGTTTTAGACGTACACTAACTATATGATTCACTTAATAAATGACAAAAATAATACAGCATATCCTAATAATAAAATAAAACGTAGATATCTAATTTAGTTCGCTGATAGTCGAACTATTGGAGGGTCAAATAACGACATTCGTTAAATTAATCTCATGTTCGCATCTCTACACAAATGTGACCATTATGGTGAATCTAAGCACAACATATAAGATATGGCAGTTCCCAATTCTTATCTTGTTATACTATGTTTTGAATGTCTTGTCGTTGAATTGTATCAAAATTACCTTTTTTTTTAAATTGAAATAAACCAACAGAATTGTATTGTCTATATCTGTCTTCTTGTGTTGTGAAATCTAGAATACCCTTTGTAAATGTACAATATATACTCTCCCCATATGATTTTAAAATCCCTAGACAATCCTTAATCGGTATATCATTAAATCTAGTATTTCCAAAAAAAAAATCACCTTAAGAATTTCTCTACAGCAATATGTTTTTGCCATGGCAATAATTATTTTTGTTTCTTATTTCAAGATTTTACAATACACATAAATACCTACGCTGTAATTGTAATATTGCCTCCATTATATAATAGCTATAAGCTATTTTCACCATACATGACATATGTATTAAACATAAAAACAATAACCTCAAGCTAAACACTTTATTTATCACATGAACATATGTGTTCTAATTGAATGTATCAGTTACAACTAAGGGTATAGGTGTTTAGAGGTTTAGTTGTAAACAATGACAACTTGTGGTTTATCTAAACATTATGGACATTATTAATGACACGTATTCATGTTTAAAAGAAACGAGTGTAGTTACAGTTAATGTCGACTACACCTTGACAAATATATATCCCATATCTTTTGTCTAAGCCATTCACCCCCTACTTCACCTTTGACTATCACAAGCATAACAATCGACCCTATCACAATTATCGGCAACAACCCCTCTGGTCCACCATAACATATCACATAACAATCGGCCATATCACAATTATCGGCAACAACCCCTCTGGTCCACCATAGCATATCACATAACAATCGGCCCTACCACAATTATCGGAAACAACCCCTCTGGTCCACCATAACATATCACATAACAATCGACCATATCACAATTATCGGCAACAACCCCTCTGGTCCACCATAACATATCACATAACAATCG
>MJUT01059509.1:97428-149154 GCA_002080005.1 Gigantidas platifrons
GGGGAGGGGGGGTTCAACGGGGGTAGCCTTCACCTAAATAAACAAATACAGGAGAGAAAGGGGAAAGAATTACAAAATGTATGAGATAGCAACCGGTAACCTTTGAAGAATTCAGTCTGTAATATACATGTTATCATCCCTGTCATTTTGTGTGAATGGAAAATCTTAGTATTGGAGGAAACAAGTCATTTTTGTGGTTTACAATGCATTTAGTTGCTCATCTGGTTATTACATTTTGTACAGTGCTGTTCATCTTATCTATATACCAAAATCGTGAAATCCCGGGACTCGTGGGGGACCTAGGCGGTACCCATACCCTTCCTCTCGCATATGCGTACATCCCTTCTAACTTAGAAACCTGAGTCCGTCTCTGGCTTTAGTACACAAACTAATGAATAGCTTATAAAAATCCAAGTAAATAGTGTATGAAATTTACGTATATCAGAATCTTATGCGAAATCCATCATAGTAAATTTACATTTGTATATAAATCGTGAACATATACATCGATTTCAATCTTGTTATTATTGATAAGTAATATGATATCTCAGTGATAAGACAACCTTTGTTACAGACCCTGAATAAAGTTCTAAATTAACATGTATTTAAGCGACAATAATCGATCCATTTCAATACATAATCTGTAAAAACGTTTCGTAATTGTCATTTAGTATTAATATATACTGGTAAATCGGAAATAAAGCATACATGCTACCAACCAGCACGTGCTGTAAAGACCATAATGGCCGATCCTAATTTATCGACCAAAATAAGTCTTTGTCGTAATCAAGCATATTTTACATGTATATAAAACAAATCTTATTAAAAGGTAGCATTGCGGTTGGGCCAATGGATCGTTGTTTTTCATAGTCATAATAGGGGGTACCTGTTATATACGGAACATTTAGCTATGCAACGGGTCACCAATTGCTTCTAACAAGTTGTTTCTCATTAGGTTGCAAATTTTCCTCTATGTACAAGAATCGTGACATTTTCCAAACAGGAGAGGTTCATTTACGTTTTATACTTACGGCGACCTTTGTGTTAGAATCATCATGTACACTTAGTAGACGATCTTTTAGGTATGTTACCGGTCCTTAATATTCGGTGATTTTAGTTTTTCTTCCCTCGAGTTTCTTCCGTACATATACATATTAAATGTGTGAAAATTTCCGAAAATATGTACCGGGTAATGAGTGGAGAATATCGAAGAGTACTCTCACTGTGAGTACTCTACAGTGGGTTACTGACTATGCAACATTGGTGCCATTCATGCATTTATTTTAAGCACATGGTTTTGTGAAAGTTTACGAAACCTACCATTTTATTCGTTTTCACACCAGGTGTTCTCGATACATCATTATGTGTTCACGTTTGTCAGTGATCTTCCGTTATACTCTGGTTTCCTCCATCGATAAAACTTACATATTCAATGTGTGAAAATTGCAGAAAATATGTACCACATAATTGATATTTCCAACTATTTCAAAAAGACAATGCATGTAATTGTCGTATTAATTTCTAGTAGAAATATTTCTCTTTAAATGAAGTAATATAATTCTGGTTTTATTCCCCATTTGGTATAGACATTATTAATGATATTTTTGTTCATGTTCATTCTGTAATGTTAGAACTGCTGATTATGGCTTTTCAGACTACAAAGAGAGAAAAAAAAGAAAGACAAATGGTACATTTATGACAAGGGTAATGATAGTATCATAAAATTGTATAGATTTTTAATTTGTAAAATTGATTACTTTTAAGTGTCTTTTAACTGAGCAATAACCATTATTAAGCATTGTTTATATGCATGGCATTCTGTTGATATAATTCCGAGAAACTAGAGATAGGTAACGGCGTTTAATTATTGATAAAGCAATTTTCCAACCTGTCACTTTAGAATCGACGTACATACGAATGTAATACACATTGCAACATCTTGTGTATTGAATCTTCTACAATGAAATTATGATCTGATGTGAGTTAACAGATCAATAGGATAAATGTAGACGAAGTAGCCAACAAATAAAAACGAAAATAAATGTCTGACGTCAGCAAACACTACCATAAAAGGAAAGATCGAAAATTGGTGACTTTTCTTTAATGAAAATGAACTAGATCTGAAAATAGCATATCTTTTGATGTTAGAACATTGAATACGTTTAATAATTGATTATCTAAGCAGAATTTAAGAACTCAGATGTAGTGTGATAAACTTCAATGCTGTTACATCTTGTTAAAACGAATAAAACACATTTACATAATTTATATAAATAAGAAATGAATCGTATAATTTACTGATAATTCACCTTTATTAATCTTGTATGCAACATTTCGATCAACTTTTTGTACAGATTGAAATAAGTAACGTTTAAACGCAGTAATAAGCACAAGACCTTTTATTGCTTATATTAAAAATAGCAAGAGTAAAAGATCGAACACCAAATATTCGTCATGGGTATCATGAACCTTCAGTCCCCCCCCCTAAAATAATAATAAAAAAACAAACAGGAGGGAATGATATCGTATGAATGGACCACCAGTTATCTTTGTTATACGGGTATCGTACACTGTACACAATGAATTGGCTGTACAACAATGACTAAATATGATATCAAACATTATCATGTCACCTGCTGCTTATTATCTTTATCTTGCCTCTTCTCTCATTACTTTATAATTCATCCAGGTGTTACAAGTAAGAGAGAACCGACTTGATTGTATAATTGTTATCGTATTGCCTCGAGTGTGGAAGATCGGATCGAACCAAATGCTACACATAAATTGCAGCTTCTCCCCTAAGCATGAATGAGTAATATCAAAAAAAATTTGAGGTATGACAATGTGCCCGATTGTAAGGAGCGACACGTCTACCTTTGCCCTGCTGTATTATTTAGTAAGATTTATGAAAATCCACTTCAGCATGATGGTCTGGTACAAAACAGTCATAATCGTCATCTCGTGGAAGAGCAAGTTGTTCTTGACTTGTATGATATAGCAAATATTGTTCACATAGCGTCAAATAACTCACTCACAAATAAAGACCCGTTACATAGTGAACTATTAGTCATGTTATGTGGTTTAATGCTATTGGGGAAATAACACCATTATCAACAATATTTCAGCTTTAACGTGGGGGTCTGTTCAATGGTTGGAGGTGACCATCGACTGGTCTATGGAAGTCTGTTCAATGGTTGGAGGTGACCATCGACTGGTCTATGGAGGTCTGTTCAATGGTTGGAGGTGACCATCGACTGGTCTATGGAGGTCTGTTCAATGGTTGGAGGTGACCATCGACTGGTCTATAGTGACTGACAAATGTTATCACATAATGTTGTATCAAGTAAATCTTGACGTATATATAGATGGGAATGCATCTCTCAGTTTAAGTGTTGATATAGGAAATGATTACATAGGTAGATGTAAATCAACCTCTTGATGGTCCCTTAGTTCTGTTGTAGATAAACAAACATATCTACTGTTTAGCTGATTATTGTAATCAGACTAAAATACATTTGTTATCAACACGTCTATGTTGGAAAAATCATATTACACTAATTACGATGGATTGTGAGATATATTACAATATCAGAGGATTGTCTTACAGCAAAATATTGATTCAAAACAAAATGTATCAGCATATACGATGGAGCATATATTCAGATATTTTCATGACAAACTTCTGATGTTCGTTTAAACTTAAATGTAGGTGCAAAGTGTTTGTGTTTAGGCAACAAGCAAATATTATTACATGGTGTATGCGTTTATTATTGACTTGGTTTGGTTTATGGTGTTTAGCGCCACTTTCAACAATACTTCAGTTATATCGTGGCGATTTTCATCATTGATGATCTGTTTTAATCAAATATATCGACAAAAGTCGGGTGAAAGTTGGTTGCTTAATTGTACTAGTCATATATGAAATAGGGACCCGGGTGGCTCAATGAGTTAGGTCGTTGGATCTAATAACTCATGCAAGCCTATCACCAATACGGTGTGGATTCGCGTCCGTCTTTGTAAATTACAAAAAGGGTACACTCGACTCGCATCCGCAAGTGATAAAGTTTACCAGTTGCTTGCCCATGGTCGGTGGTTCTCTCCGGCTTCCTCCACCACTAAAACTGGTCTCCATGATATAGCTGAAATATTGTTGAAAGTGGCGTTAAAACACCAAAAATAAAATCAATCAATAAAATCAATCATATATGAAATAATTAATATTATATACTAGTATATGTTGCAAAATTCGTAAAATAGTCTTTACTCATTTCTTTGCTCACATTTCAGTTTTTTTAACTTTATGCATAATATAAAATGAAAAAAAAAAAAAAAATACCACATTGTCGGAACAAAATCAAAATCATAGACAGAGTAAAAATCGATACCCCCAACACACAAATACATGACCTCTGACCCCCAACACACAAATACATGACAGCTCGAGTTTCGACACTTACGTGGTTTATTACAGTTCCTAAATAATGTAATTATGAATAAAACTGAGGTTCTCATTCCTCAGACAAAGGTGATCTTACTAAGGTTCTCCTCCCTCAGACAGAGGTGATAAAACTAAGGTTCTCCTCCCTCAGACATAGGTGATCAAACTAAGGTTCTCATTCCTCAGACATAGGTGACCTTACTAAGGTTCTCCTCCCTCAGACATAGGTGATAAAACTGAGGTTCTCATTCCTCAGACATAGGTGACCTTACTAAGGTTCTCCTCCCTCAGACATAGGTGATAAAACTGAGGTTCTCATTCCTCAGACATAGGTGACCTTACTAAGGTTCTCATTCCTCAGACATAGGTGATCTTACTAAGGTTCTCATTCCTCAGACATAGGTTAAAACTGAGGGTTAAAACTGAGGTTCTCATTCCTCAGACATAGGTTAAAACTGAGGTTCTCATTCCTCAGACATAGGTGACCTTACTAAGGTTCTCATTCCTCAGACATAGGAGACCGTGGCAGATGTTGGCTATCCTGTTTATGCCCTTTGGTTTTATTGTTCTCCTCTGTCAGACATAGGTGACCGTGGCAGATGTTGGCTATCCTGTTTATGCCCTTTGGTTTTATTGTTCTCCTCTGTCAGGTATAGGTGACCGTGGCAGATGTTGGCTATCCTGTTTATGCCCTTTGGTTTTATTGTTCTCCTCTGTCAGACATAGGTGACCGTGGCCGATTTTGGCTATCCTGTTTATGCCCTTTGGTTTTATTGCTCCCAAAACTTTACATGAATTTGCTTCCCAATCATTCGATTTTGAGCATACCTAATGAAGGTCATTCCAGAAACGCGTCGTGCGCACTTAATTTGATATCTACGCTTTATTGCATCCAGTTGGTCCTTCGCTGGTATCATCCGAATTTATTATTTTGGTTTATTGTATGTATATTGCCGTCAACTGTGTTTTTTTTATATTTGACCTTGATTTCATTGTGACCAATTGCCTTCCCCCTGGTAAAACCATTTAGCGCTACAAACCTCATCTTTTTTAATAGAGGTGTCAAGAGACAAAGATAAAATATAACCACTAACGCTTTTGCAGTTTGTAAAGTTGATGTATGCTTACTACATGTAGTTGTCTAGATGGAACAAAGTTATGTTTCCTGTTTGATCTACTTCACTCATGATATTTAATTCGCCCATAGTTACATCCAAGTATATCAAGGAGTATGACGTTTACTTCTTTACACAGACGTTTATTTTGTTTTGTAGTAACATGTAAGGTTCTGTATCATTAGATTTATAACCAGTGGTTTATACATTATAAATAATGATTCTAACATCTGGTATTACTTTGTTGTTCTAACACACTATACTGTAGACATAATCATGAAAATAAACAGATTAGAAAAAATGCAACCGAACCCAAACAATCAAAACACAAAACGCTTTAGTAAGGAATAAACCTGAGGGGAAAATGTACATAAGCAACACTGCAATGATGAACCTGTGTTGTTGATAAGATAACGATGGGCAGGTGCATCATCATGATATAACACCGCTACCTTTTGATGTGGTGTTCCCAAGCAGCTAAATCGATCTGACATACAGGCCAGTGATATGTTCCAGTCCTGACATCATCAAGCTAGTTAGTAGTTCTTCATTTCACCCATACTTAGGGCTATATAGGAATGTGACAACAATCATTTAGAGTTTTATTTTTATTTCCTTAGAGATCTCATCAATGTACATATTATGTCAATGACCACAGCTGTTCACGTTACATTGCACATGTCAATGTCATATTACTAATGTATTCAATCTATCACATTTTGGGACAAAACAATTTGCAGGGCACATGCCAGTTTGTTTTTTAATCTACCATCGAAAATTAATATTTCACGTTGTTTGCGACATAAAAACATGTTTATTTAATCATCACACGTGTATGCATAGACAGTGGACAAATAATGATACTTGTTATGACATTTTATCAACTAAATATAAAATGCCTGAATTTTATTTTGAACAATTCTACAATAATAATAATATCACATTAGAGAAAGTATTTGAATATTTTGTCAGCTTTTGACAGTGCTTTTACCAGTGATCAATCGACGTTAAAGATTATCAACATAAATAGTCTAGTAAATTAATATCGTTTGTTAAACAGAATACTAGACGGAAATGAACTCGATACTGGAAAATAGCCAAACAATTATAAAGCTGTTTGATTTATACAGTTCATCATACAAAGAGTCGTTTTAAATAGTTTCATATTATATAGTGCAGTGTTATTACAATAGAATTAAAGGGAATTTCTTCACTATAAAAGTCAACCTTAGCAAATTGTACTAATCTCTAAATTGGCTAGCCTCTGGGGAATGCTTCGTATTGATTTCATAAATTCGTGTTCTTTGCATCTAACTTTGCATAAGTGGAATTGCATTCCTTGAACGTCACGTTAAAATTTCTCACGTTGCGCCTGAGTAAATATGTAATGTATGTGTTGTTAATTTTTTGAAATTTAATATTTCAAAAAAGACGATTAGTGACATGTATTTGTTTTGACCTGTATTTTTTGTAGGATCAAAACTATTTTGATTATGTATTGATCATAACTGGAAAATATGTTTTTAATTAAGTATGAAAAAACAATTTTAAGACTGGCATTATTCCACAAAAACCTGGCATGTTTATTGGGGCATATTGCACTCTTTGTTTGAAGTAAAGAAAACTTAAACACTTTTGAAATTATTCATCTCAAATAAATTAATAATTCAAAAGAATATTTGATACATTATATCACTATCGAGTTATTAACATGAATATGCATAAAATTACAGACACCTCTTCATATGCATACGACAGCTAATAAGAAGTCGTCTCTTTTAACGTGTGAAGGAGATCTGCATATAATTACTGAACCACTGACTACCACAAAGCAGATGTACATACAAAAAAAAAACCTATCGTTTCTCCAGAAACAGGTGGTCCTATTTTCTTATTCGTAACTGCTGGTCTTACTAACAATCATATATTGACAATTAAATAAAATCACTATTCAGAAGTAAAGGAATACAATATGATGTTTATGATTAGAAAAGTACATCAATATAAGTCTTGTTCCCTAACTTGTTTATTTTATTTTATTTTATTTTGGGGTAGACAGTCTTTCACATCAATCACATACATTGTACCACATCCAAATATTATTTTCTTTGTGTTCAATTCATGACTTGTTAATCTGAGAACGATTGGAACACAATCCAATTCACAGATGTAAAGCTTGTAAATTATCCTCACCTAAAGGTAAACTAATAACAATAGCGCAGGTAAAAACAGCGCCTTGACATTTAACAAATATGGCGATTAATTAAACCCTTAAACACATCACTAATCGGACTTTAATGTATGATCGCTTGGCTCAAAGCAGTTTATTTATCCATCAAAACTCTTATCACATCTCATATTCAAAAATATTGTCTCTCTAATAAATAAATAAATACACGAGGATTTGATTACAGTGGTTTTAAAAACCCCAATCATATCTGACATTTTATCATCTAGCAACAATTACGGTGGAGACTTTAATGAATGTCTGTCTCTACTCATAAACCAGTCATGTAACGAACTCAAGCTGTGTTGTTCCATTCATTCTTACATACACAACCACATGTCAACATTTACACACATGTTTCTTGCTCTCGTCTATAAACACTACGTTTCATCTAAGACACGTATTAAACTGTTAAACACGGTGTCTATATCATTGTTACTCGACTTTTCCTGAATTGTTTCAATAATTAAATTGTCTGGCTTGTTTTCAAGAATGTCTGAATCTTCTAAATGTTTGCAGGATTCCTCTTCTTCTAAACGTTTTGACAGTGGATCATCATTATTGAATTGTATACTAACTTGATTCTCCCATTGTAAATAACTAACGTCACATGATCGATAAATAGCAGATTTATATCCTTGATAACTTTTCTCCTTCTCATCACGTATTTCCTTCTGCACTTTTTTGAGTGTGTTATTAATAAGAACGGACCTCCTTAAGAAGTGTTCAGGGTCTTCTATCCGTTTCAGTTTTTGAACTGTCATTTTAAGAACTTTCCTTCTCTCTTCTTTTCTTTCTTTCGGTGTATTTAGAAATGGGGATATCCTTTTTGTTTGAGGTTTTTCCAAAATATAATCAATAGACTTCTTTGGAATCTTTCTCACTGGAATTTTGTCTATGTCATCATAATCATAATCTTCTGATTTCCTTTTACACCTAAGTCTGTCTAATCCATCGAATTCGATTTTCATTTCAACTTCATTTTTATTTTCGTCAACAAATGAACCTGCAATAAAATATATCAAATGAAATTAAAATACGATATTTATCACAGATGTTAAGTTTAATAATGTTTTTGACGTAATATTTGTCATTACATTACCTTTGTATTCAAAAGGCTATACGTACAAATAGATACGTTATGAGATATCAAACAGAGACATTGTTAGAATCATATTTTCTTTCAATAAAAAACCCACACGAGAGAAAAACAATGAAAAATAAATGACCAATTAAAATCTTTTGACTGTTTTGAAAATAATATTGATACAAAAATAATAATTTCCCTACTTTAATGTTCCTGCTTTAGCGAACCACGCCAAATAATGTTACCACGTAAGATCAATTAAACATTGTTCAAATTGACTAAAAAAATATGCTGAAGTAAAAATTCCACTTGAAAGATCAACAAACAAGCTACTATTTCTACCGTTAAAAGACAGGAAACGTGGCACCATCAGAGAACATCAAAGTACATTGATATGGATAATAGACTTGTCAAAACTTATCACAATGCAAATGTGATGTAGCTTGTTTATCTCGGCGATAAGCTGAGAATTGTTTCCCACACCTGTTGTTTTCTAGACCTTTGGCAGTTAAATTTTTAAAACTGTTTTTTCCTTTTGGTTTTAGATTATGTCCTAATTTTGATTTTTTAGTAAATAAAATTTTTGAAAAACTTGCTGACATATATTATTTATATTATCGGGATAGTCTTTACTTTAATCTAGATACGCATCAGGTGATTTTACTGTAAACAGCTTATCAAATGTCCGACATACTATCAATTAAATGGATTTACAGATACACGGCACACACACAAAAGACTATTGAGTACACTCAAATAATTGAACTCGGTAACACAACAAGTATTACAGTACGAACAAAGAAAAACATAAGAAAATAGTTTTGACGAATAAATGAACTTGTGCCAATATATAACAGATCAAAAGTAATAACCCCCATATGGTAATCAAATAATATTTGTAATGTGTTTAAGAGATATTGATTGTTATCATATCAATCAAATGTCTTACCTGATTTTCCCACAGCTTTTCTGCACATTGTATTGTGACTATCAAATCTGCACGTACAGTCTGCAAGACTATTTGGTATCCAATTATATGCCCCAAAATCTCCAGATGTGGGTTCCTCATTAAATCCGCAACGGTTACTGTAAATAGGGTTCATTGACAACACACAAGTCATATTTATAACTTAATTTCTCGTTAATTTGTCCTGTCTGTTAAATAAAATAAAAAGATAAATTAATTTCTTTGTTTAAAGTTGAAAATAATCACATTTCCATACAAAATTATCCTTCATTTTTAATATCCATTCTGAGAGTTAATAGCGCGACTGTAACAGATTATTGAGCAGACGATCAAATGAAAGGCGTCGTTTGCAACCTGCGAGTCCACTGGTAATACTTGACTGATAGATGGATAAACTTTCTTTACATATGTTTAGAATTAAACAAACGTGACTTTACACACTCGTTAAACTTCCAGAGTGTCAGCCGACTGATTTCACAAAGGTAATAAATGAGATTTTCTATGATGGCTACGAAATAACAAAGGTAAAAGTTGAATTACAACCCTATTAAATAAACATACAGGTAACTTGTCGTATTATGGTCAACAATAGTTACATCAAAAAGAACTCAAGATATGCAGTCACTATACTAAATCCGGTAAATAAAATCCACTAATTTAAAAATATCCAATAATTGAATGAGTTTAAAAAATAAACTTGGTAGGTGGAAAATATTTGACAACTGAATGACTAATTCGTTCACAGTTTTAAATATCTATATCCTGTTGAATAACCCGTATGATAATCATCTTAATTATGTACACTTTGCAGAAAATTATGACAAATTAAATCCGCATCAGTCATACTTTTGTAAGATTGTTAATTACAGTCACATAAAACAGTAATACACCACGATAATACAAGTTGTTTGATTGTTCGATCAGCTCGGAAGAAAATACGAATGTGTGATATGTAGAACTATTACCTGCTATTTTATCCTACATACTAATAGCACACACACGGAACAAGTAATAGTTTAAACAACATCGATCCGACGATCAGCTGCCGTTAGAACCCCGCGGCTTTATGTCATCAAATACTTTTCTTGACACACGTCTTAACAATGAATAACTAACTACAGGCAGATATTGGTCGTTCTGTATCTAATTAAACTGAAATACCAATCAGAAATTAACACCAAGTCCTGCCTTCTTTATAAATAGATATCAAATAGACCAAGGAAGAGACTTTGTTTGTTAACTTATTTTTTATTCTTTGATTATTATTGATTATATTATTGGTATGTCTTATCGTAATAAGTGTATTGTAGAATACATTTAAATTATTAATTGTAATTAAATGTGTACAGTTAATCAGCATCTAAAACATTTGATCATTATACAAGCATGTTGAAAACATTTGATCATTATACAAGCATGTTGAAACCATTTTCATGGTAATCTTTTTAAACGACCTTTATTTTCCATCATTATATTTTTTCATTATGAAGTAATGTCATTTAATAATGTTAAGGCGACAAACAGAGAGGTTCTCAAAGCAGGCAATATAGATTATGTAAACAATCTTTAATCAAATGATTTTGAAAGGGGATTTAAGATTCAGAAATCAACACAATAAAACATGTGGATAGTAAAAGGTGTTATTCCTTCTTTTCACACACCTTTCTCTTAATTTGCTGATTGACAAAAGTCATATTTTTTTGCGTGAAATATCATAATTAACGCTGCTTTCAGGAAATAAGTTAAAGTGAGAATGGGGTGCGTCAATGTTTTTAAATGTATTATTTATTTTTCATACCAGTCTAATCTACGTGACTGCTTACAAAGCAGGGTGTCTAACAAAACGTAGGCGTTCGTTTAAGGGGAGAATGGTGGACACGCGTCTCTCCTACCCCACCCCAAAATACAAAGCATATATATATATATATATATATGAACAGTATTAAATTTATTATTAAACTGTTCAATCAGAATACTAGTTACGGCTATGATTCCTCAAATCCCCGGAGCTCCTGTTCCCCCTGTACTGCCCTGTACCCAATGGAGACATGCGTCCCATCAACTGGATTTCACGCTCCCTAAAGTCAGAACATGGATCCACACCTAAGACTTATAAAAAATGAACACTGAGAAGAAACCGAATTGAATGTAGCATTTTGTCACGTATATGTATCTGTTCTACAGGTCTAATTTATTATTGATACCAACGTTTTTGCTAGTTTATATTTGTTTTTCTTTTAGAAATCTAGATATGACATAAGGGTTGGGAACTCAGTCACTCTATTTAACCCCGACACACTGCTGAACCCATCCCAAGTCTGGACCTATATACAAGTGATTTGGGGTGTGAGATGAGCTAGGGGGTGCTTCTTTTTGTGGTGGTTTGGCGAAATTTTAAACGATCTTCGTTTAACTTTCTTATCAATGATTACAACTAGTAAGGATTAATATTAGTCAGTAAAACGACTGTACTCGACGGTGAAGTTCGTGTAACTGATACGATCATTAAGCTTGCTTGGAGTGTCCGGTATGTTTTCCTGAATCACATCGGGCCATTATTTGTAAACACAGTAAAATTGTAAAACGGGATCAAAAAGACTAAGTTATTATTGTCGTCAATTTTGTTCCGATTCCTCTTATGGTTACGATGTATTCCTCTTATGGTTACGATGTATTCCTCTTATGGTTACGATGTATTCCTCTTATGGTTACGATGTAATCAGATCACATTTCTAAAAGTCTGTAGAGGATAAAATACATGGTTCATTATCAAATCAAGATGACCTAGGACATACAAAGAGTATGATATTAGACACATTACAATAATCAGATTTAATTACTGCCATTATAGCAATGGAATAATGTAAATAAACAATTATAACTATATCTGAATAATGACGTGACTTATTAACAAAAAAGAAGAAAGACCCCCCCCCCCCCACCCACACACACATCACCAAAATGTCGTAATAAGTTTTCCCGGATATTTCACGTGTTATGATTTTAACACGTGAAATCCTTATCAACCGTGCACACATATCAAGTGTCGATTGCTAATCAGTATGGATGTTTCATATAAACCAGCATGTTTTCACAAGTTACTTACATGTATTTGACATGTGGTATTTCTGTATGTACAACGTACATCAAAATTAAAAATCGAAATAACATTTTATTTGGAATGTGGGTTTGTACGAGTGGAAAAACAAGAGATCGCCAATTCCAATAAAACATTAAATCACTCGAACAAGTATGTAAAATATGTGTGGGCACGTATTATAGATTTTTACGTAGGATCGTGTCATGCTCTTTACTTACCAGTTATTGACAGGATTACAATATGTTTACTTATTTTCTCATAATTTGCACATTTATAAAAAAAAAAAAGAAGACATTTTTAATGCAAACGACAAATGAAATACAGGGTTATGGTTATGGTGTTTAACGCCACTTTTAACAATATTTCAGATATATCGTAGCGGTAATTGTTACACTCTTATAATGATAAAATGTGAAAAATATGCATCATGTCAACATATTCAACGATTATGTAACTCTTTCTGACAAGTGTTCTATAAACATTTTTTCCATACACAACCTACAGTAATATGTATGATTACTTGTTATTACGATACGTATATCATATAAACAAATGTTATTATTACAGGAAAATTAACCTGCCTGAATGTGTTACACACTATACAGTAGATACAGACAGTTTGTATACATTCAATTACAAGACCATTTAAATTTAATAGTACTTCAAATAGTATACTTAGTATAACCTTTTATTATTTACAACTTGATTTGAAGATTGATTTGCTCCATTGAAGAACTATTGTTATAGTATTCACTTTTAATCTTTGTATTACAGGACGATCACAATGATACCACACCTGTATATACCTGGATTTTTCTTATAGATAACAAATGATATATTAAAATTAATTTTTAGTACCTTGTTAAATATACTGATCGTGGAGTCATATTTTAGGGGAGGAGGGTAGTGATAATAAATAATGCAAGACTGATGTTCTATTAATACTGCTTTTCATGTGTGTTTTTGTTTTTATCTCTGATTAATTAGCGGATGATGTTGTTTTTAGAGCTTATGTAACAGTTTATTTGCACCTTTGAAGTTTTTTATTGGGTGTTTCGAGAGACAACACGTGCTTGGCAGACAACACCTACTGGGCGGACATTTTCACCCTCTTGGTTGTAGTGTAATTTAAGTCAAATATAGACACTTCTGTGATATACAATGTAATACAGCAATTTATTATAGAAATATAACGTCATTTATGTGATAATGACAAACATAACTTCATGTTTATTAAACCGTTTTCAAATCATTAAGAATAATAATAGTCCCTCATTAAAATATCAAAGTGATTCCTACATATAGTTATCTACGTCATAATATTTTGGTTTTTCTTTAAATAAATATTGATTAGGATAGCGATATTTTTATCTTATCTGCCCATAGGTACAAGGGTGATCGAAATCAGTGTTTATTTTTAACAAATATGATTCCTTACCTAATCCTTCTAAAGTTAACGATTACACAATTAACCAAGACAATTTTGTTTAAACAATAACGTATGTTACGGAAGTTTACTTAATAATGTAATATTGATATACATAACTTATCAATAAAATCAATATTTATGTAATATATCTATTCCACAGGAAGATAAACGAAGCATGAATTTAATACAATCAGGTAACATAATTGCAATGTTAAATATAACACAGTATTAATGACGGAATTCCTCTGTCCCTGACAGCTAGATATATACAAACGCTGAGTACTCACGATAAAGAAGATTTGCATTCCTTAGAGGGGCGATCAGGATACAAACAATAATAAAAAAAAAAAACCTTTTAAATTCTTGCCAGGACAATGCAAAGACAAATGTGAAACAAAACCTATAAAAGCTTGGGGAACAGGAAGTCCCACCGAAACAGGAAATACAACCAGGTTTTTCGGAAAGGTTGTCATATTCTGGTTTATGCCATATACGTATACACACATGTCTGGATTCTGATGCTCAACCTAGGATTAATATTTCTTTGTTGTTTGCCTTTCAGTTATATATATTCCAATCTTTATTTCATATGTTTACACAATTGTAGATGCTATGTACAATATCAGAACTATGATAACTCTCTTTTTGAATAACCACAAAAACGATGTGTCGAATCCGTACTATTGTTATCAGGTTCAAGGTAAATGCATTGCTTTCCTTGTCGAAGAGAAAGAAAAAAGTGTAAGTCTCAAAAGAAAATATTTAAGCTTGATTGGGAATGCATGCAAAATCCTGCTTTTTAGTGAGATTCGTGTTGCTCGATCTTTATAGTTTTCTATGTAGTGTTTTGTAGATCGTCGTTTTCCCTCTTATCATCTGTTGGCCATTGTGTTGTTTGTCCTTCGATTTACGGGTATCTTCAATCTTTTCTATATGCTATGTTATTTTCTATTTTGATTACGAGACTTTTACCTTTTTTCTTGACGAAATACAAAGCCGTTGTCTCGAGTTCTCGCACTTGGATGGTGTTATTGATGTTTATTGTCAACCATTCTTCAGAAATCTGGCAGCAATATCGTCACGAAAGGAAAGATGAAAGTTTTGACAGTTATAACGAACACATCGGTGATAATACCGTCATGTGGTATGTGTCTAGAAACCATAACACAAACCTACGGCATTGGTGTTATCCATGTTTTTGTTGTCAGGTTCAAGGACCATACATTTGGTCTAGTCGAAGTCCTGCAACAAGTGAAATGACGAATGCAGAAGTGAAATATTAGCTGGTTGATACATTATCCTCGGTTTTTCTTTGATTGCCATGATTTCTTGAACAGGAGAGTACGCCAGGTGACAAATGAGTTATCTTTTCACATATATCTAATACAAAGTATTTTGGTATCATCATGACTTGATCGGCCATTACAGGATTTTCAATCAAATCACCAAGCATTACGAACAGTAGCAAACAATGACGAGTACAGTACCATTCATGATGACAACTATGAAATCTGTCAATTGAAGACTTAAATTTAAGCTTCCAAATGAATCATAACTTCAACCAGTATGATCCATATATCACATTTTAAGCATACTATCATTCATACAAATGTTTGGTAATTTATTCATAGCAAATTTTAACCTTTTTTCATTAAAACGCAATTTCTAGCCACAGCGAACACATGTCACAACATGGTCACAGTAGCCGACTTTAATAGAACACGTTTCACGTTCAGCGATGCCAACCTCATTTCTCAAAACATTTTATGGTTATCATGAATCATTGTACAGTTTCGTAATACAAATAACTACGTAATAATTTCGTGAATTATCTGATAGCAGACGACCGGCTGTGCACACAATGATCCCTAGTATGCTTCCACTTAACCGATATTTTGACTCTGAGCGTATCCAACACAGGTTATTCCAGAAACGCCACATGTGTACCAAATTAGATATCTACTTTTTTATTAGATGAGAATGATGACTTCATGAAGGGTTCGATGTATGAAACAGGATCATGTTACCCTTTCGAAGCACATGATCTCAATCACCATGTTTTGTGTGGTATTTTGCCTTTTGTAAGTTCATTAGTTCTGTTTTATGTTGATTGCTGAATGGTGTTATTTGTCAAGTTGGATTGTGATTATGTACTGTTTTCACCAATATCTTTATGTACCTTTGGAAAAGAAAATAAAAAGAGTTCAACAAAAAATAAGAGGAGACAGTGAGGGCAAACTCTCGAACATAAGTTTTACTGATTAACGGTCAACAAGTCCAATAGGAGAGACACAAATCTGATGATCTGTCTAAATCTATGTATTTGTATTTCACTAAAGTGAATAGCAAGCTATACATGCAATCAACATGCATCTTTGTTGTCTATTTTTGAGATTCTAATCGGTCACGCCGATTCGATTATATTTGTTTTAGATATAGAGGTCAAGGCCATGAGACGGGCTTGCCTCAAGGGAGATAATCAAGTTGGAATAATCTATTTGGTATCAATTTTATATATGACATTGAAAATTTAGTGTCAGTATGTGTTATTCACAAGTAATACATTAATATTTCCGTGGATAAATGGTATCACTAACGATAATTGTTGTAATATTGATTCCACAGTTTCTGTAGAGAAAAAGTATCAATAAGTTACAGTCTTGATAGACAGATTTTGTAACCAAAACAAATACAGTATTAAAATATTGTTTTGTCCCACTCTTGTCAGATCTTAAGAAGGGAATACACATGTTTTTTTAGTTCGGATTTGAGACAGAAGTGACAAAACTGACTGCCATTCGTATAAGGTTATTAGTCGTACCGCAGTTATATTCGGCTTAGCTAAACGTCCACAAAATAATATTTTTTTCCATAGAAACAAACATTTCTGTATTTGTATATTAAAACATCATAAAAAGATAGCGTGACACTAAATGTAAGAAATCGAAGAAACCTGTTTCAGCTATTAATGTATATGAGCAATAAGTGTGAAATGCAATTACAAGGTTGATTTAACTCTTCAAGATGAGGAAATGATAGTAAACTGAAAGGCATGGGTATAGAGGAACAGAACGAACTACATGTACTTCACAAATCAGGAATAAAGAAATAAACAAGATTGATATCATTCGCTTTAAACATAATATTGTATACATTTATAATGAAGAGAAACTAAAATGGGTTGTTATATAAAGATGGGTAACAATTCACAATTGATCACAATATTATCATCTGATAATCTTTTGCAGGGTTAGAGGTCAAATGAAAAGGTCATGGTCACGGAAAAAGGGTAGCTAGAACTTGATAGCTGCAGGATTTGTTTCTGTATAATTTGTGTATTTTTGTACTATAATATATGTGCTATGAGTATTTGTATGCCTTCAGCAATGTTTTAAATAAACATGTACATAAGGAATGTATTAATATATACTATAACTGTTTCCTTCTAGATTATATATGTAATACTAATTATATACATTGTACCTTGAAAGAACTTAAATTCGAAGATGATAATTGTTGATTGATCGATTGATTATTGGTTGCGTAACGTCCAGAGGCAACTATTGAGTGTATATTGAGGACGAGAACAAGTTCAAAAATACATGAAAAATTTACATAGAAATGAGGAAGGAATGTGACAACCAAGGGAACGACTTTTAGGAGAGCGACTCTCTCCAGACACATCACACACTGTTGTCAACGGACAGGCGTTCTGTGTTATAATCTGACACCCCCACATTGAGAGGACATCCCCTAGCCGCTACCCTCTAACGTACTGGGCAGCTTTGTATCTTGAGCCAGACCTTTATGAAGTGTAAACAGTACCCAGTCTCAATTGACATGAATTACCGATATTCGTGGGTTAAGATCGTGGATTCATCAATTTCAGGTTTCAAAGAAATTGGTCATGTATGATTTATTTGTGTTGTTTATGTAAATGGGTAGAACACAATATTTTCTGTTAATGGATTTCAAAATGTGTAGATTGAATGAGCCATGAAATTGACGTAAATTGGTTTTATAAACAATCAAGAAGTATTTACAGTATTTTAAAGATAATATTATAATGATCATGTCTACATGTATTAAAACATGTCTTTTATAGACAGGTTTGTATTACGAGGAGATTATTTGATGAATTAAGTAATATATTATGTACATAATATATATAAATACCTGTAGGCTAATTGGGCCAGGTAACTACTATATCTAAAGACAACATGGTCTGAAGTTATCACGGATTATGTTAAAGCTAATCTATATATCACAAAATACATCACTAAATTAGTTAGTCATGTAGTATTTATCTTGTGTACAAAAGTTGATTTGAATATGATATTATATTTATTTAATATACTGTATCCATGTGCATATAAATGAGCCACATTAGTATCTACACATGCTAGTATCCATTTCTTGACAGTTTTTTTCATTTGTTTTATATTTCCGAAGGTGTAGTAATATTATAGGAAGTAATAGGAGCTCGATGTTTTCTTAACCACACTTATATTTTGTTTCCAATGATGCAATATTGAGCCACACTTAATTTTGTTTCTGATGATGTAGTTTGGCGGCACAATTACATTTTGTTTTTAATGATGAAGTTTTGAGCCACAACTACATTTTGTTTCTAATGATGTAGTTTGGCGCCACAATAACGTTTTGTTTCTAATGATGTACATGTAGTTTTGAACCACAATTACATTTTATTTTTATAGATATAGTTTTCAACCACACTTACGTTTTTTTTTTATGATGTACATTTGGGCCATAATTACATTTCTGTTTCTAACAATGTATTTTGATTCACGAACATTTTGTGTTTCTAAAGTTTGTGTTCTTGTCTTAATGGCTGTCAAGTGCATGGCGGCATATACAAAGGACACATTTTGTTTCAATGGGTTGCTGTTTATTTGCATTTCTGTTGTAGATTACTATTAGAGTTTTGTATGCTGTCATTTTCCACATCTGAAGTTATATTCTTATCCAGTATGATATATGTATTCTGATATATATGACTCAATATGGATCATACTGTTTAAAAGGGGTGGAGGTCATGGGAAAACAGGAGTATATTTAATGAATATCATTTAATTTACTCCATTTATTTGTACTATTTCGCCTCTGTTTTCACGATTGCCAGATTGGATTTTGCTTCTGTTCCTTCAGTTTATTGTTTTATGTTTTTCAGTTTGTTTTCAGAAGTGGTATTTATTTGTTTCGTTAGTTAATTTCCAATATCTCTTCACATATATTATTAAAAATTATGATGTATTAGCATAAAAGCAAGACAACATTGTTTACCGACTATCAAATGAAAGTAGTTACCACATGGGAAAAATCAACTGACGCAAAGCAACTTCATTCAATTGACAAACGAAATTCAGAAAGGATAACTTCCAACAATGAAATATAATATTGCTAGAATCATTTATAGAGTTGCCTCATTAAATATGCTATTTAATATATTTTAATCCAATGACAACATAATAATGCCTTATTTAGGAGAAAATGAAAGAAAACAGAACTAACTAAATAAATGTAGATCCCCCTTACTTGATGATTATATTATACGCAACCGTTTGTTTCTATGCAATGCATTAGAAATGTTTAGCTAATATATTCAAGCCAGACAATTGAAATATACGGTAGTCAGATATCAATATAAAACAACTGTTTTAATGGGAAAAAAAGAAAGACCCCAATTAGGAAACATCTGTATAATTGGATGAACTAAATGTTTCGATGAATATAAACATATAACACTTTACTATATATGTGTATCGGTTCAGAAATGTCAACTTTTGTTTGTGTATTCTGTTTTCAAGAAGCGTTTGGTTTGGTATACCTTTACAGGAGTGTTATTATCACTATAGATTGCAAATATCAAAATGTTTTATTGACCCACTATATACTAATGTGTCATGCATCATTCTGTATTTGATAACTACTGCTTAATGCAATCATTAATAAATGACATATTTTGCAAATACAATGAACATTGACATAGGTACTATATATGTAGAAGGCGAAAGTGTGAAGTAGTTCTATGTCCATATATAGCCACATTCACTTGCACATAATTGAATATGGGCTATTGCGTGTTTTCGCCACATCTTGATGCATATGTCTGGATGAGGCATTATGTGTCTGGCCTGATTGGACTGAACAATTATTCATGTCCATACAAAGAAAGTTATTTCGCAGGTTCACATGTGTTGTCAAATAAATATACGGTATGTTCAAAGTCTTTACCGTAATTGACCATTTGCACATTTCCGATTTGAAATGGTTCATTAATTTCACGTTTTTATGCGAGTGACTTCCCTTTAATCCGAGAAAAAGTGTCCACTTGTATGCAAAGTTCCCATGCATGGCACAAAATTTAACGTTGGATCAATTCGTAAATTTTCTATTTGCTCTAAATTTATTCTTTGTTTTTTTTAAATAGTTCAAATATCTACAAATTGTAAGAAGACTGTGCTCAATATACATTGTGCTTTCCTGTACACTTGCACAGATTGAATATCATTTTGCACTCCACATAAAAGAAAAAAATATCACACATATAACTTAATCGATAATGTGCATCCATCCACACAGCAGGTAATATGGACGGCCAAGCAATCGGCATAAACAATAATGAGGACTGAGTTATGTGATGTGCTAAATCGTCCATTTGTACATTCGAAGATCCGAATTTTACTAATTCTAGAACAGATATACACATTTAAGTCTCTATATGAAACGCGTTGTAAATTTCCTTATTTTTTCTATTTCGAGCGCCGACGTTCCTTTTGGCAGTATTGTGTGATGACATAATGCACCTACCGTATATGTAATGATGTTTCGTGATGAACAGAATCTTTTATATCAAGGATATCGTTTTCATATATTATTGTAAACATTCACCCAATTTTATTATCGAGCTTGTATATAAATACAATTCCACATGGAGAGATCTGACCAAAAAGGATATTTTATAAGGAAGTTATTAACATGGCTATAAATTTAAATCTGCGCATACAAACTGCCTACTCTTCTGGAGCACCTGAGTCTATTCCAGATTTATAGTAATGTTTGAATTGCTCTATCTTTAATTTTGTATATCATCGTTTGTGCTTGTGTCCTTTTTCTTTTGGACATTGTCACACTTTTCTAAATCATTGAAAAATGTATTCGTAAAGGTTTAATTTGGTAGCTGTAATTGACGTTTTCAAACAAATCGTCTTTGCGGAAATATAAACAACCTGGAAGTAGAGCTACAGACAGGGGACAAATTCCATATGATATTACTAATTTATATTCAATAAATATTTCCAATTATCTGTCTCTCATGAAGACCCTTTATTTCGTCGATGTTGATCTTAATCTTTTTAATGTCGGCTAAGCATTTTTAAGATAATAACTACGCACATTCACTGACACTGATATTGTACTGTCCATGTTAATGTATAGGCTCATTATTGTGATAATGTGTGTTCTGTATGCGTTGAAGCATATATGTGTTGGTTTTTATTGCTTGCTTATTTCTTTATTGCTACTGCAGATCCTATTAAACAGATTAACCTCGTCACATTGTTGTGTCTGTTCCAATACAGGACGTGGGTTCCATCGGCATATGTCGATGTCGTGGTCTTTTTTAGATATAATTGTTCGCCTTTGTCATGATATTAATTGAATTGTTGACCACGTCTTTCCACAATAGTCCATTATCATAATTCGATATTCGAAGTATACATAATCAATCACTTACACCCGCATGCAAAGTAATAAATCTTGACATTCCTTGAGATGTCCCTGACACATGCGACGTTTTCTACTGATAATCTGGTTTCCCCAACCAATCAGCAACCGTTAGAGTAAACCGAAAGAATAATCAATAACACTGACTACCACAATACGACTGTAGTGCTGTTGAATGTGGCATTAAAACACACAACCCAATTCATCCAATATACATTTGTGAAAGGCTATTTTATTTCTCGACCTTGTGATGCTCGTGTTGTCTGGGTTTTTGCTCTTTTTTCAATTTCCATTGTTTTGTTGTTTTTTTTTCAATTTATGCACGGATCCTCCTTGTTCGCGTAAATCTCTTCTGGAAGCACACAATAGTCATATAAAAGTAGATGACCAAGTTCCACAGGAGAGTTAGATTTGCATTGCTCGGCCAATGACACTTGTCATGATTCAGCGGGACGAATATTGTTTTGTACAGGAATGAAGACATGAAATGCTAGTTGTACAACTGTGATCTATGCAGTAAAATTGCAATTTTCCATTTCACTGAGAGACATCTTTGATGGTGATCATATGGTAGTTTGATGTACAACTATCTATGGCATCAGTGTCGACCAGAATCTGAAAGAAATGAGGTGTTGTAATACGCTACTCCTAATGTCTTACAGAACATTATTGGAGGTCACGAAGAATTCATGATCACCCAGTGAAAACGCCGCTTGCAAAATCGTATTAACTCCTTTCGCACTTTTATTATTGCGTCACACACGTAAGACTCTCTGATTGGTTGGTTTGTTTTAAGTTTTCGCATGCGCAAGTTCATCTGCACATGACTATAAAATTGTAATATGAGATTTCAAAACGGCAAATGTACTCGTTCTAAAATATATACATTTTCGAAACCTCAGATTTCTGGTCCATTTTAGAGTAAAAGAGTTTTATCTAACATATCAAGAGAGCTTTAAACCGACAAATTATTTCTGCGACATTTGTGTAATAGCCTTTATATTACTTGTTATCTTCTACTGTAGCTAAAAAGGCTCTACTTCTGTCATAAAAAGAACAAGATGTTTCTTGTTTTTTACAATTTCGATTTCATTATTATTAATAAATAGTCTGAAAATATTTGGAAATATTCCTTTTGACAAAATTACAATTTTTGTTTTCTGAGTAGTTTTGTTTAATTTTCAAGCGATACATTGTGTTGAAAATACATTTAGCATTACCTGTTTGTTATCACTATTTTCGGATTACATTATTATATCGCCTGCATACAGATAAGATAATTTTTATTGCAAAAAAATTTGCGCCCCAAAGGAGCAGATAATACAAACAACACACAAGACAATCATTAAACAGACATATTAAATACATATTATATATACTGTTAATAATACTACACTTTACACTCTACAACAGCAAGGGCAAAGAAAACAGACAGTTGATGGTGTAATGTATTAATAATACTACACTTTACACCCTACAACAGCAAGGGCAAAGAAAACCACAAATTCAATTACAAATAATTCCATTTTACACTTACTTTATAAAAAAAAAAAATAATAATAATAATAGAAGCAGTGGCAATGACTCATGACTAATTAAATAACTAAATAAAATCACCTTGATCTATAATTTTTTTCCCTTTCATCAAAAAGACAGTGGTATGTCAGATAATGAGCTTCGCTATCACATAAGATAGACGAACACTACGAAGGACACAAATAACATGCTCAATCCTTAAGATAACGTCTGGTGACTGACCAACCATTAAAATAAAGACATTATACCAGTGTATACTTAACATCAATGACTTATATTTAGGCTTATATTTCTTGAATACGACAAGGAAACAAAAATCCCAAAAATTACCATGATACTGGTCAATTATATTCACATTTTATATTTCCCATTTTCAATATTCCTGTTCTGCCCATATATCAGTGTTATGTGATATTTGAGAAGATATCACAATAAATACGACTCTAGACAAGGGAGTGTATCTGCCATATACAGCTATATCTATCAATTTTTTTTATCACCTATGTTTTTTCATTATGAATATCATCTATCAAGGAATTTCCATGTCCTAATTATTTACAAATATGTTCACCAAGGACAAATTCGCACATTTCATTATTTTGCCCTATTTTTATTTGTTAAACATTGATTTAAAAAAAATCTAAATCTCGTAATAAAATAAATGATTCGTATTCCTTTGATACACCATTACTTAGTCAACGTTTTGTTATAATTTTGTAATGTTTTTTGTAAAGCATAATATTGTAATTATATTGCATATATTGTACTCTTTTCGAATGCTATGATATTCAGACAGCTTGATGCAACTCGTGATATGAAGCAATTTGTTCTGGGTAATCTTTTGTTAAATGTACAAATGTTAGACCCTCTCCATCCTTGCTTTGGTAGGCAGCCAATATTATTATTATTTTCCTAGTAATACATTATATAGTTTTTGCTTTCGTATGATGTGAACATCGAAACTTATCAACATGACGGTGGTTGATTTACACTAGTGTTTTAGCCCCATGGAAAACAATCATTCGAGGGTTGATAACATGGTTTTCAACTCATATAATTCCACTATTCTCTTCCTCTTACTGATACTATTAATGTTTTGTTTTAAAGTAGACAACAAAATAATTTCCAGTATTAAAGTGCAAAGATGAAACCGGACTGAAAAAGGGGATTTTGAACACACTTCCTGTTATCAGGGGTAGTTGACCGGGCCATGAATATATTGTATTTCTCTCCATTTCATTCGTTGGTTTGTTTATTGGATTGGATTGTGTCGCTCGCCATCAAAATGTCCGTAAACATTATGTAAGGCATAATAATCCCAGTTGTTAATTACTATACAAGTAACATAATCCCAGATATTTATTACATTACAGGAAATACCTTTAGGGATGATTATTATATTGCGTGTTAAACATTTTCTGGAGGTTTATTATATTTCATGTAATACATTTTCTGGAGGTTTATTATATTACATGTAATACATTTAGGGATGATTATTATATTACATGTAATACATTTTCTGGAGGTTTATTATATTACATGTAATACATTTTCTGGAGGTTTATTATATTGCATGTAATACATTTCGGGATGTTCATTATATAACATGTAATACATTTCTAGATGTTTATTGCAGTACATGCAATACATTTTGGAATGTTTATTGCAGTACATGCAATACATTTTGGAATGTTTATTGCAGTACATGTAATACATTTTGGAATGTTTATTGCAATACATATAATACATTTAGGGATATTGTTTATATTACATGTCATACATTTAGGGATGTGTATTATATTAGACAAAACATTCCCAGTTATTTTTAGATTACATTCCGTAAATGATGATCATTTTATTGGTTACATATTTTTATAAATAATTGTTATTTTACATGTAACACATTCTCGGGTTATTATTCTTTTAAATATAATACATTCCCGCATGACTGTTACATTTTAGGATAATAATTTGCTTTACAATAGTGCAAGTAGCACATTCTCAGATGATTATATATGCACAGGTAAAACGTACCCGTTTATTAATGGGCGCACTACGTTTGAGCGCATTTTCAATTTTAGGTGTGTTACGTTTGAGCGCAAATATTTCCTACGTTTGAGCGCATTTTACCTGTGGTTTACCTGGGAATTTAATATTTAAAAATGTGAAAAATAGAAATAAAAATATATACACTTTATTATAAAAGATTACAGCACTAAAAAACTCATCATAAAAACATCATAGTCTTTATTTAAAATGTTTTATGAAATAGATTTAAGAATGTTTAAAAATGTCTATAAAAGTAGCACTAAAATCTTACAAATCGGTTCTTGCGGAAAATTTCAACCCCATTGACTTCATGTAAGCTGCTCTAGAAATATCTCCTGTCTCTAATCTACGGTATTGTTCTAAGGAAAACGCAAATTTTTCCTTCTCGGTGCGCCTGACTGTAGCGGGGTTGTCAAGACCTCGAATTCTAATGTATGTAGTTGTCTATATTTGTTTTAACACATCAATGAATACATATATACATGGGTGTGCAGAATAAAACTGATCATTGAAGTGACTGTGAAAGGACTCCGGGCCATTGTTAGTGCGTTTAGCTGTACTGCAAGGTTTTGAAGCCCACCTTGTAGGAGGATATTTTGAGTTTTCGTCCACATAGGTCTCTAATAAATAGTCAGAGAACTTAGTACATCGTTCATTTGTGGGTGCCTCTGGTATCATCTCCTCTGCAAAACGATCTTCGGTTTCATCAGGAGGCAGAAAAGGAAGTCCAAAAAATTGGGATAGCCATTTAACAATTTCACTAGATTTATCTTTGTAGTCCTGTGCAAGACCAAGAGACTGAATTTTTCTATACCACGCTTGACCAAGATAAAACCTACAACCTTTAATTTCAACTTCCCTGAATTCTTCTCTTAGAAGGTTAACCATTCCAAGTTTAAAATCAAGATTTATTGTCTTCGGCTCCAATTTTAAATTTTGATCATCACAAAGTTTAAAAACTACATTCCAAAATGTACGGTACACAGCCTTTTCTTTTGAAGGTAATAAGGCAAACAGTAAAGGTACATAGTTCCCATTCTTGCAACCATGAATAGAATAAAGTTGATGAAAATGTTTCGGGCAACATTTAAATTTCCCGTCTATGAAAATATCATCTACATCACACATGCATTGTAAGTTTGTGTTGCATGTAAATATGATCATTCCTGCGTCAGAATCATTGTATGCTAAGAAGTTTTCATCTTTGCTGGTTTTGACAGCTAAATTTTGTAGATATGCATGTGTTTCCATCCTATCTTTTGGAAGAGCGGGGTATTCTTTTCGTCTTTGACGGTAAAGAGACTGAGAAATACTTTTGAGATCAGACGGCTGAAGATGAGATTCGTCTGTCTCTTGTAAAGTCTGACGAATTATTTTTGCTTCACGCGTTGATATGTCAGGTGCTTTACGTTTTACAGATACTCTTACTTGTTGTCTTTCAAGTTTTCGGTCGTCAGTGGGATGGTTGTGTTCATTTTGGCCTTTCAATATAGCTTTGCACTCTGCGTCTGTTCTTATTCTGCACTTGCAACTGTTTTTTTTGCATCTCAAAGAAATGTCCGAATTCTTTAAAACTCTATCGACTCTAAAAGTGTAGCCATCGTAAATTAAACTTTTCTTCTCTCTATTTGTTTCCGATATGAAAAACTCTATTTTTTTTTCATACACATACAAGTAGTAAACAGTATAAATCATAAATAGTACTCACAAATGAAAGGAATTAAATAGTGAACACAACCATCATACCGTGAAAAACCGCATGTAAACTAAAGCTTTCTAAATCTAAATTATTTTTTTCATTATCAAAATCATTTTTAATAATTTTTTAAAGATAATTTTTTTTATAATAATTTCTTAAAAGTTTTATAATTTTAAACTAAATCTTTCTAAATCTAAATTATTTTTTTCATTATCAAAATCATTTTTAATAATTTTTTAAAGATCATTTTTATAATAATTTCTTAAAAGTTTTATAATTTTAAACTAAATCTTTCTTTTTTATAATAATTTCTTTTTTCTCAGGTAAATAGCTAAGGTAAAATGCGCCCAATCGTGGATTTTTTTGCGCTCAAACGTAGGATTTTTTGCGCTCAAATGTAGGACCAATGCGCTCAAACGTCGTGCAACGTTATTAATTACAGGTAGTAACCCCGGATAGCTATTATTTCTTGACACATTTCCGGTTCGATGTAGTTATAGAGGTAGTACTTGTGCTTATGTTTGTCGTCTGAAAGATATGTGCAGTGCATAGTACCGTTTGTAGAAAAGTATTGATCACTGAAGATATTGGACCCGGTGATAGTTGTATAAAGCTATTGTTTTTCCCTATATCTGTTTGTTTATACTCGAAAAGATCTCACTAACGTGAAAATCTACTATCGAGAATATGCGTCGGCTGAGACCTTTAGTCGCTTGTTCGGTTTACCGTTTGTAATTTATTTAACTGTGGAAATTTGAAATAGGTGAAATTAAGTGTGAGAATCTTACCTGATATTACTACTAGTCATCATTTTAATTGTGAGTATATCGTAATAGGTAACTGTTCACTTTGATGATATTCGTAGAATTGTTGACTATCAGTTTCTTTGTAAATATGTTTTTTTTTTCTACATGTTATGATTTCTGTATAACAAAGTTGTTCTATTCTTCACTCGTAATTGTGTTGTGTATTATATTTAGTGCGCAGGAAGAGTGTTTAGAATAACCGTCATCAGTAACGATCAAAGGCAAAAGACGGAAATGTGACATAATTCAAAAGTTGCTTATAGCAACAAAATCCAAAGCCATAAACAAGAAAACAAATATCGACTAAGGTGCAATATGAAATGTATCGTACACAATAAAGAGTATACAACAGGTATATAAATAGGTAAATTGACATTTAAGTTCACATTTCATCATCTACCATGTAGAATGAATGTACATAGCATGAATACATTTTATCAATACTTAATACCATGTGATTCTATAATGTAAAAATAAGTTAGTATAGGTAATATATAATTTAGAAAGGTCAAATCACCTGTTAATGTGCTTAATGATATATATGTAATTGAATGTGTACATTACATGTTTATTCCCTTTTCAAAAATCAACAAATTACAAAAAAAATTGCTTAATGATTATTTAACACTTTTTTCCTGATTTGGATTTTCCTTATAAATATATCACACCTTTAACCCATAATAGAATTTTAAGTGATGGTATAACTATATATAGGACAAAATGTAAAAATATGACTGTCTTTTCTTTATCTGAAATAAGTTTAAATGGTGGCTGAATTATATATAGCCAGGGAATTATCAAACAAGTGGAATAGAAGCAGGGGGGTCTCTTAATTCCCTCATATAGCTACAAAATGCAAAAATAGAAACATTTTGTTCTTTATTTGAACACTATCTTTGATCCTGTTTATTTGTGGAGTATAATATTAGTATATTTTGAAAGATTAATGCCAACTGGAATGTACGGTAAAACACACTGAAAGACAGACAGACAGGCAACACCACACTATAGTGTGACACAATGATTAAATTAAAATCAGTAGTTTCTGCACTGACATGGTTTATAAGATATATTTATTATTGCAATTTCCAATAGTGTCATAAATACTAAAACTAAGATTCTTCTCCATCAGACATAGATAAGCACTGCTGATGTTAACTATACTGTTTATATGCCCTTTGATGTTACTTCACCCAAAGATTGTTGTATTATTTCGCTTTCCAATCTTAACATTGGGCGTACCTGATGAAGTTCATCTCGGAAACTCATCATATGTGAACCAAATTAGATATCTACGATTGTGTTAGAGCGAAAAATGCAACAATAACAAGTCAGACAGACACTATCACACCAGTATGAAACATATAGCATATAATTTGAGCAAACAATACCAAAATTACCATCCAGATAGACAACGTTCAAATATCACACAGAACGAACAATACAAAAGTATAATATAGACAACACCATCACTACTGAAGTAAGATTTAAAAACAGAAATAAAATACCAGTAAAGAATTATAAGTCGAAGCGAGTTAGAACAAACAAAAACACGAGAACGGATGATTCGAAAGAGTAAGCACTTGATGTCCTATATATGACATCCGTTATGTACAGTGACCAACACGAACATAGTGATTGACATCGCAGTACTTAAATTGACACATGAAACATACTTTTTTGACATACTAATATGTAATCAAATGTAACGCACGTAACACAAAACAAATGAGGGGTGAAAGTAAATATGAGTTTAATGCAGTAACTGTACAAGATAATGATAATGGTTGATATTGACAAAGTAGTATCTACTGAGGCAAAAATTAGGCCTACGTCTAATTGGTTAAATTTGAATAATTTAGCTTTGCAATATTAATTGGGAAAATAATTAATTATTTATCAACATTTCTCTGTTATACTTATTACAACCATATGCTTAGAAAAAGCCGCAGGTTAATTGAACACATAAAATTTTACTTTCTATAATTAAAAAGGTATTGAGTGAATCTAATATAAGCATTAACAAATGTCATGGAAACGACAACTAACTCAATACACATCACCAGTCGTTGTGTATTACAGTGAAATCCGTCTTGTCAGTGAAACGAACACTGAATGAATCGAAATTGTATCTTAATTTAGCATTAATGTATGATACCTTTGTATTTTAATCTATGTGATAGCAACATCTGTATATTTGGGAAATATTTATCGGTCACAAGGATGTCCGGCTTAGACAGATATGCCTTACTTATTGAATCTTCCCAATGAAAGCAATATATCAGTGTAATAGTAATTTCATCTAAATAAAACTTGGCATGGATGATATTGTCATCTTTAACCCAATATTATATTAATAAGCAAGGTGAGAAAACATGTAACAATTGAAGAAAAATCGTTCCCAGAGTTTAAATGGGAACTAAATCGATTCAACATAAATGACGTAAACTGCCGTGTATTACTGTATTTAAAGTTTGCTTTTAATATCAGCTTTACACTATATCATATGTCATCGTCATTGTGCCTACGTCCATATCAGTGTGATTCGTTTTAGGTTACGATATAAATAAATAAATAATTCTCTGATTCTCTGTTTATTCGAATAATGTATTGAAAAACATGCACACTATTCAACTAATATCTTACTTTTAATATGCTTGTCAATATAATTGTTAAATTAGTTCCAATAGGGAATAATCATGACGTCGTCCTATTTATCATGATACAATTTAAATCAGGTAACAACTAGAAGATCGCACTTTGTAAACAAATAGAGCTCCATGACGTGACGGGGGAAAATTTATTTTGCATTCATATCAACTTGTGTGGTGACGGGCACCGACTATGTAAGTAAAGGTATATCCAATTACCATACAGCCGTGGGCACAATGGCTCCTGATTTACTACACATTTCAACTCATGAAAAATAGTAGTTTACAGAATATCTTTAAAACCCTGTGTGGTTTCAAAACAAATGTTTGATGCATTAAAAGATTTAAATTGTGACTATATATTTGATGTTCTATTTAGTCATATTTTAATATTTATGTTCTCTGTACATGAATGAAATCTAAACCATTTAAAACACAAAAGCGTAGAATATACAAATATGTTAAAAGAAGTGAATGGCGGAATGTAGTTTACAGTCAATAATGATCTAGATGTACAATAGTAGTAATGTTATCATTGAATTATTATCATATGGCTGTAAAGTACATACGTATACAATGAAACATGTCTTAACCGAACAGATTAATGTCTTTAGATGTTTATGCCTAATTGATATTAAATCTGTTAGAAGCATCAGATTTGATTTTGTTTGTCCTGACAGTAATGATCTTTAACCAACATATTTTACCTTCTTTGCTAGTAGTCACAAACATTCAGCGAACCTGCTAATTACAGTCCAGGCTTTTTTTGCCTTTCATTTTGCGTGTTAGTGTGTGGTCTTTTCGAGTGAAAACCAATTTATGTAGGGTTTTTATTGTGTGTTGCTGTTGGGGATCCAAATATCAAGAGGGGAGGAATGAGATCCAATTAGCTCGTTTAACCCGTCGCATTGTTGTGCCTGTCCCAAGCCAGGGCCTGCTGCTAACATGGAATCCACTTAGCCAAGAGGTGCTAGTGGTGAAGTCATCATTTTGAACGTTTTGCAGTTACCATCATCATTTGGTTAACCGGTACGGGGCACCAGTGTCACAAATGACCACGAAGCAGTCACCATCATCATTTGGTTAACCGGTACGGGGCACCAGTGTCACAAATGACCACGAATATGTTCCGTTTGTCGTAATCACAATCAGGTCCTTTCCTCATTCATGACTTATCACCAGGATTGTAGCAAGAATAATACGACGGGTACCACATGTGTAGCAGGAACTCCTTGCCATTCCAGAGCACCTGAGTTCATCCCCATTGTTTTATGGGGTTCGTGTTACTCGAACTTTAGTTTTATGTGTATGTTTTGTAGATCGATGGTTGTCTTTTTGTTATTTTTCGTTTGATCATTGTGTTGTATATCATCAGTATTTGCCATTGTCTTTTTGTTCTTTTTCGTTTGATCATTGTGTTGTATATCATCAGTATTTGCCATTGTCTTTTTCATATTCAATGATTTGAGGTGAGTGGTAGATGTTTGTTTGTTTATGTTGTTGGAATTGTTGACTATCACTGACACTGCTTAGACATTCTTGTTCAAACACTTAGGGATAATCATTTTGTTGGGGGTTAAAAAATGATCAGTTGAAACATGCCATATGTGCAGAGGTATCCGATTTTTTGACTGCAATGTTTGTTCAGCTTGATAACATACATGTACCATTTACACATTCATTGACCAAAATAAGGTCTATAAGTTGTTGATCTCCCGGTGTCATCTTTTCAATCTATATCTTGTATTATATCTGAGTATTATGACAACATGTTTGTTCTAAAACATTCGCTTGCGTCCCTGAAGCACTTTAGAACACGTGGTCTTGGTCACTCCTTCAGTGGAGTATTCTTCAATGTTTAACATTATTGATAACACATGACATGTTCCAACTAGTAGATCTATCTGTCGTATCGTGATATAAATGTATTTTCATCATCCCTACACATATTTTTGGGTTGTTGTGGCAAGGCGTACTTGATACAACTTTGTGATTTTGAGACTTGCAGAGGTCTGTTGTTTTTTCCGTGTACTGCTGTTTCCTCCACCAATAAACCAGCTGACAGCCATGGCATAGCTGTAATATTGCTGAGCGTAGCGTTGAAACACATTAATGTGACCCATTATTTATTTTCGTTTGTAAAACTGCAAGAATTTGGAAAAAAATTAATATTTGTTTGACCATTGAAAATGTATATAGACATTCGAAATTTCTACATTGGGACTTTATAGGTACTGATAACTCCATTATATTTGTTGGTGTTTCCTTGAAAATTTTACTATTGCCAGAATTTATTTTAATGTAATCTAAACCGCTATTTATTAATTTATTGCATATATTCATATTACACTTGCGCAATGATGTGTAGTTGTCAGCATACATTTAAAGTCGATATCAACCTTTTAATTAAAAAGAATTTTAAGTTCAATGCGACTACAGGAGGATTTATTTCAAGGATTAAATAGTTTTGCTTCAGTTGACAAGTTTTTCACAATTAAACGTGTAATTTTAAAGGTAAATTGATATAAATCGTAACTTTATGATCATAATCACGAATATATTAGGAAGGATATTGTGTTAAATACCTGAACTTTACTTCCAGCTCTTGCTGTTGTACAGATTGTCCTATGAAACATTAATTCTTTATTTATTTTTAAGAGAGAAAATAAAGAAAATATCAAGCGAGGTATATTAAGCTTCAAGCTAAATAGAGTACTGGTCAGAATTGATACTGTAAATATCAAGCATCGATACAGTACTAACCAAAATTGAAACCGTAAAGATCGAGATTGATACAGAAAAGCTTACCATTAATACAGTAAATGTCACTATCGACACAGTACTGATCACGATTGATACAATAAGGGTTAAGATTGACACAGCTCTCATCATGGTTGATAGAGTACAGGTCAGGAATGACACAGTACTGAACACGGTTGATACAGTAAAGGGCAGGATTGACACAGTAATGATCATAGTTGATACAGTATAGGGCAGGATTGACACAGTATTGATCACGATTGATACAGTAAAGGTCACTATTGACACAACACTGTTCACGGCTGATACAGAAAGGTTACTATTGACACGGCAATCATCACGGTTGATACAGTAAAGGTGAGCCTTGATACAGCACTGATCACGATTGATACAGTAAAGGGCACCATTGACACAGCACTCATCACGGTTGATCCAGAAAAGGTCAGTACTGACACAGGACTGATCACGGTTGATACCGTAAAAGTCAGGATTGACACAGTAATGATCACGTCTTACACAGTAAAGGTCAGTATTGACACATTACTGATTACGTCTTACACAGTAAAGGTCAGTATTGACACAGTACTGATCACGTCTTACACAGTAAAGGTCAGTATTGACACAGTACTGATTACGGTTGACACAGTAAAGGTCAGGATTGACAGAGAACTGATCACGGTTGATACAGTAAAGGTCACTATTGACACAGTACTGTTCACGGTTGATACAGTAAAGGTCAAGATTGACAGAGTACTGGTCACGGTTGATACAGTTAAGTTCACTATTGACACAGTACTGATCACGTTTGAGAAGTAAAGGTCAGGATTGACACAGTAGTGATTAGGTCTGACACAGTAAAGGTCAGTATTGACACAGTACTGATTACGGTTGATACATTAAAGGTCAGGATTGCCAGCGAACTGATCACGGTCGATACAGTAAAGGTCAGCATTGACACAGTACTTATCACGGTTGATACAGTAAAGGTTAGGATGGACACAGTACTTATCACGGTTGACACAGTACTGATCACAGTTGATACAGTAAAGGTCAAGATTGACACAGTATTGACCACGGTTGATATAGTAAAGATCACTATTGACGCAGTACTGATAACGGTTGATACAGTAAAGGTCAAGATTGACAGAGTACTGGTCACGGTTGATACAGTTAAGTTCACTATTGACACAGTACTGTTGACGGTTAATACAGTAAAGGTCACTATTGACACAGTACTGATCACGTTTGATAAGTAAAGGTCAGGATTGACACAACAGTGATCAGGTCTGACACAGTAAAGGTCAGTATTGACACAGTACTGTTCACGGTTGATACAGTAAAGGTCAAGATTGACACAGTACTGATCACAGTTGATACAGTAAAGGTCACTATTGACACAGTACTGATAACTGTTGATAGAGTAAAGGTCAGCATTGACACATCACTGATCAGGTTGCTACAGTAAAGATCAAAATTGACACAGTACTGATCACGATTGATACAGTAAAGTTCACTATTGACACAGTACTGTTCACGGTTTATTCAGTAAAGGTCACTATTGACACAGTACTGATAACGGTTGATACATTAGAGGTTAAGATAGACACAGCACTCATCACGGTTGATACAGTAAAGGTCAGGATTGACACAGTACTGATTACGGTTGATACAGTAAAGGTCAGGATTGACAGAGAACTGATCACTCTTTGATGCAGTAAAGGTCAGCCTTGACACAGTACTGTTCACGGTTGATACAGTAAAGGTCAATATTGACACAGTATTGATAACGATTGATACAGTAAAGGTCAAGATCGACACAGTACTGATCACGGTTGATTGATACAGTAAAGGTCAGGATTGACACAGTACTGATTACGGTTGATACAGTAAAGGCCAGGATTGACACAGTACTGATTACGGTTGATGCAGTAAAGGTCAGGATTGACAGAGAACTGATCACTTTTGATACAGTAAAGGTCAGTCTTGACACAGTACTGTTCACAGTTGATACAGTAAAGGTCAATATTGACACAGTATTGATAATGATTGATATAATACAGGTCAGAATTGACACAGTACTACTCACTTTTGATACAGTAATGTTCAGTATTGACATAGTACTGATCACGGTTGATACATTACAGGTCAGAATTGACACAGTGCTATTCACTTTTTATACAGGTTTGGTTTTTGGTGTTTTAACGACACTTTCAGCAATATTTCGGATATATCATGGCGACCAGTTTTACTGATGGAAGAAGCCGGAGTACCCGGAGAAAACCACCGACAATGGGCAAGCAACTGGTAAACTTTATCACTTGCGGCTGCGAGTCGAGTACACACTTTTTTGGAAATTACAAAGCAGGGCGCGAACCCACGCCGTATTGATGATAGGCTTGCATGAGTTGTTAGGTTATCCAACTACCTAACTCATTGAGCCACCCGGGCCCCACTTTTGATACAGTAAAGGTCAGTATTAACACAGTACTGATCACGGTTGATACAGTAAAGGTCAGCATTGACACAGTGCTGATCACGGCTGATAAAAGTAAAGGTCAAGATTGATACTATGATCACGGTTGATACAATAAAGGTCATGATTGACACAGTACTGCTTACGGTTGATACAGTAAAGGTCAATATTGACACAGTACTGATGACGGTTGATACAGTACAGATCAAGATTGATACTATGATCACAGTTGATACAATAAAGATCAAAATTGATACTGTGATCACGGTTGGCATCACAGTTGATACAATAAAAATCAACATTGATACGGTACGAATTCCTAGTGACTAAAGAAAAAAGTCATATTGGAGAACAAAATGTCGAGATTGATACAATAAAGTCCAAGATTGATACAGTGAATACTAGGATTAACATGGTAGAGGTCACGATTAATACAGCTATATGATACACTTGCAATGATACAATCAGGTCAGCTAATTGTTGATTGGTTAATAAAGGTGAAACAATGTTCTATTGATCGCCATAATGATATTTATTGATAATTATGGATTAATTTCCATTTCTATTTTTAAAATTTCCGTGTGTTAAGACAACTATTATATCTGTGCACCGCCAGGAAAATGTTCATCTGCTTGAACGTTATTTAGTGTGGTAAACAGACATTAATAATGACATTAGAAAAATAAGCATTGTCAATTTTGTATTGAAATAGACATTCCCATTTCAACAATATAGCAATAATAAAATGTGCTCGCGGAATAGAGCGATCTAATTATAGTTACATTTACATCTTATGGCAGTGAATTGGTTTCCTTCTGAATTTTCAGCTTCCGACAGCAATCAACTGATATCCGATGCATTGATGAAAATAGTGTTAAATACCAATATATCTATCCTACTACAATGTACCTTACATTTCTTGGTGTTGTTTGTCTTTTCGAATATATACCTTACGTTTGCTTCCCATGTCACTGAATTATCCCGGTTTTAGGGGTTTATCTATCTATATTAGTATATTATGTTTGCTTGGTGTTGTTTTGTTTATTCAGAGAAATGTGATTATGATTTCATGCTTTCGTAGTGTTGTTTTATGTATCAAATTGCGATGTTTATTGTTCTCCAGATGTTGTGAAGTCTCTCCGGGTTGTAATGTTATGCTCTACTTGTGTTTCTCTGGTCTTTCGAGATTATGTTGGTTATACTTTTACATTATACGTTGAATGTGTTAATATCATTTGAAATATAGATGTTTTTTGGTTCTCACGAATATGTTGCATTGAAAATCTGGCATATTCAGAAATATCTTAATTCTATATGTTTTTTGGTTTGTAAAATAAATATTCCAAAAAAATCTCAAATGATACATAATTTACAATGATTACAAAATAAGCATTCGGAAACAAGCTGACAGGTTTTGTTAATACGTCTCCTAAATTGTTTTAATAATTCTCTATTTTCAAATAAGAGGAATCAAATGGAGAATTCGGCTTTAGAATGGACGTTTATTAGCATCACATGTTGGTGAATGTCACGTATCATTCTATGTTAATTGAAGCTGTATGAGTTCCTAATACACAGCCAAATGGTCTAAACGTAACCACCACCGTCCTTTTTCCATGTGGCAGTTAAAATGTTCCTCATCAGGAACACCCCTGCTCGACATTTGCTTTACCCGATGAAAACTGTTTTTGATTTGTTTTGACCATGAATAAAGCTGAAAGCTGTTTACTTGATGTTAAATAACAATCAACCGATCAACTCAGAAATAAATTTCAGTAGAATTATTCGATTCCTTTGTAAAATCATCCAATATAATATTTGTATAATGGCTGATATTTCGGGTAGTTTTGTCTTACCATTCTGTTGACTTCAAGTATTGGATCAATAACTATCATTGTCCTAACACTTTATAGATTACTGGTCACATATTGAGACTATACATTTGATATCTGTTCATTTCATGGGCTAATATCGACGATATTGAGTTAATTGTTGTAGTAGTACATGCCATACTTTCCACGTATTAAGCTGACAAATCATATTGTATTGGTCAAACATTTCATGCACACTCTAAATGATTTGTAGACAAATATTCCATTATTGTGATAGCAGGATGCATTGTATTGTCCTAACCGATGCCGGAACTCTACTCCGGATATTGAGACAATAACTCGGGATTATATGTACTCATGTGCTGTTGTAAATTATTGTTCTGATAGGTCAGATTGTCGGTCATCACTTTTTAAATCTATTTAATCTCCAATTATTGTGTATTTAAGTGTACTGTCCGATCATGTCTTGTAAATAAGACAATGTTAACTTGGCTGGTTTTAACTAGTATCTAGTCAGTAACCTTGAAAGCTTCTGAAAGGATTATAAAGTAATCCTTGAAGTGAACTTCTTTTCTTTATTACAGTGTAATCGACAATAAGGAAAGAAAGTATGCTGAAATTTGTCGGGATATAATCATTTCAGGAATCATAATATAACGAGATTCAACCCTCCCTACAGATTTAACTTTTGTAGACAAGTATCGGATTCTTCCTATGCTATTATCTATTTTGCGTTAATAACTGAAATTAGCTTGAACATGTCGAGATCAAGTACCTTCACCGACCAAAGTCTGACTGTATCACTTCAATAGTAAATTAATAATGTTATATATCTCATTTATTGTTTGATGTAAAATGATGCATGATGTTGTATATGGCACATGCACACTCTGATGGTAATATAAAGCCCTAGATATGGTCTTACATGTCTATATATTATTCAGATGATCCGTAGTCTCATATACATCAGTTTGCATACACGAAATGTGAGATATACTGTTGGGAATAATGTAGTAGTGAGTAGCCCATTAATAAATAAAATATACCTTTAAATGTTTACCTGAGCATATTTTACAGACACAAATATCAACTACCTACATTACATGTTATTGATATATGTATTATAATATTATGAAGTGAAGCAGAAAAGTCCGATATATCAACTGATGAAAACAAACGCCGTCCATGCTTCATGTATTCCACCTTGATGTAATCAGTAGCAAGTTACTTCCTAATTTCATAAAATAATTTGATATTTTGGGTGTACATTCACTGGCGCCCAGAGTAAAACATGTAAGGTTTGCTACATGTTGTCATCGGATACATCAATCAGGTATTGTTTGTCTGAGTATGTTGTAACTGATAGATATCTTGACGTTTCATATTGTAGCAAAAATCTGTCAGTTTTATGAATTTATTGATGGTAATATAGAATATACTATTTAGTTATCTTGTCCCCACATTGTAATCTTTTACTAAAAATACTTAGATATCTAATGTAGTTTATACGCTATTTCTAGATTAACCTTCATCAGCTACGCTCAATGTCGTAAGATTGGTAAGCCAAAGATTTTAAAAGTCATGGGAGCAAGACAACCAAAGTGTCTCAGCAGGATATCTAAAATAGGCTAAGATTACCTTTGCCCGAGGAAGATGAATCTTTGTGTTTATCACTATTTAAGAAATTTAGATATTCAATAATAAATATTACTTCGGCATTAAATAAATGTGCTTCAATAAACACTAGAGAACACCGAAAACAAATAAAAATGGACAATCCAGAGAAACTGACAACAATATAAGATGCATATTGGATCAGAGTTGTAGATTCCACGACAGCAGTATAATTTACGTTAAATGTATATATAATAACTCCTAATTTGATATGTCCATGGTCACGGGTAATCTGGACATCACGGTGTTTGTTTGTCAATTAATATAGGTCACTATTCTCAAAATCGTAATAAGTAACAGTCCAGTTTTTAAATTATGCTTGTTTCAGTATACATTGGTACTGTATTCTATAATCCCAGGGCAACCCCCATGACATAGAAATAAGACATACAAGTAGTAGGGAAACTACTACTCATACATTTCAAGTAAGTTGGTAGCATCTTCGAATGTGGCATCCGCTAATTGTGAAGAACTAATAAGATACAACATTCGCCCTTAGGAGGAGACGTATATAGACCTGTATGTAGAATACCAAGTACAAGTCAACTAACAGTGGTTGCTAACGAACAACAGCAAGTTAGGAGTTGTCTTTGGTATTCAGTTACACTGTAAAATATTCCGACCAAATCTAATATATATACTTCTATACCGGTGGAAACAAAAATATTCACCCAAATATCCATTTAATGGCCACCTTTTCACCTACAAGACTGATTGTTTTTAAACTCGTCATGGATATAGTTGATATGGTGTTCACCTAACGTTAAATAACAAATAACCTGTTCTCCATTTGTCCAATTCCTTTATCTTAGCTATAATAGGAAGCACAGTGTCTGAAAGTCGAAGGAACCAATGGTTTTAATTCGACGGGACCAAATGTGTTCTCCTATGTATCCGAGGAAACGGCTTATCCGAGTCGGACATAACCATAGTTTATTTCATTTGGATCCATTTCCATTTTTGCTATTTTAAATGCTACAACTGTACGTTTAATTAATTTAGAGTTGGAATCTATTTTGCAAAACAAAAAAACAAAAAAAATGTAGAAGGCAAATATTGAATAGATTTAATTTGAATACACCAATTTACCCTTTTTAACTGGAAAACAAATATAATTTGACGATTTAAATATTTCCGATGAACCTCTGGATTAATTTGACGAGAATATCGATGTTAATGGACGAATAAGTATGGAAACATCTTTATAAAATCAATAGACATTTGTATGTACTTAAATAGCACAGAGATGTTACACAATGTGATGATGGTAAAAACCAATATTGGCATGCATGTCCAATTATATCTATTGTGCATAATGACTGATCCGGGTCACGAGGGCGTACATATTAATAACCATGTCATCATGCGTCTAATGCGTGGTATACATATTATTGTAGGATTTCAAAGCGTAGCGTGTAGTATGATGTGGGTGCAACATTAAACCTATCTAATTATTGAATTGATATATAATTGAGGGTACTTTTAAAAGTATCGTAGCATTATAAATCTTGCAAGGTCGAACGATGTGGTTATGCATTTGACTTTAAATCACATATAAATTGTACTTTTTACTAGGAAGCCCATTAATAAAATGTAAATATATGTTTAACGAAATTATATAATATTGATGTTGTAAAATGACTCAAACAAGTATGTTGTTGTTGCTTTTATTATAATATACAGATAAATTAGGCGAAGAGTTACAATATCGTATATTGATCAGGAGTAGGAAAACGTAATTGTAGAGCCCCATACTTAGAAAACATATAAAGTGTGGGTATTTGCAATACTATACATATAGCTTAGCTAGGAATAAAATGAAAAATAAAATACCACACCATCAGAACAGTTACAATATCTGGTCGTAAAATAGTTGAAACGGAGGCAAATAATATAGCATAACACACATATACGTGACAGCTCACGTTTTAAGACTATTCAATATAATATGACGGAATTCAGATACATTTGTAGTTTTATTATAAGATTAAACACTGTTTTTTAGGAAATTATCTATGTATAATTTAATTTGATGTGAATACTGCAATCCGATTGGCTGATCCGCCGGGAGCAACATTGGTTATACTCGATAACCTGGGTTGGTATTGTGACGTCACCAACGTGTTCATCCGCTAACGTCAAATTCAAATAGTCACATGAAATAATCGCAATTAAAATCGAGGAATCATTAAATTTTGTTGTAAAAATTAAATTATAAGGAATATTTGAAATTGTTGAACAGGTTATACTTGCATAACCTGGTTTGGGTCAGTTTACGCTTTTCATAAACCGCTTCGCGGTTTATTAAGCGTAAACTGACCCAAACCAGGTTATATCGTATAACCTGTTCAACAATTTCAAATATTCCTTAAATAAACTCCGGCAACTCACTCACAAACTGAATAAAGTCCGAAGGACTTTATGTAAAGTTTGTGAGTGAGCTGTCGGAGTTTATACATACATAATTTCCTAAAAACACAGTGTTTAATACTTATAATTCTTATTCTTGGACACCGTGTTTCTTTTCTACGCTAAATACTATTAAAGAAATACCCAAGGAGAGTCTCAAACAATGGACATACAATACACATGATTGTAAACTGAAATAAAAATCCGCGAAATGTTATTGACGACTTTGGAACATAACCAACATGACGTCATTGGCGTCATATGAAGACTTCCAGTTTGAAACGTAAAGATTAGACGTTATTTGGCTTCGTGTACGCTTCAAGTTTGATACAATTTAACTAAAATAAGTGTTCAAGGTAAGCTTTTTAAATATTTTTGTGTATTGTTGTAAAATATGACATGTAGAATTTCACATTTTCAAGATGGCAGATTCTTGTTAGTATCATTGCTCGTAGATTTCTACGCGTGGAATGACCGGGGAAAAAAGTAGTCTGGTAAACGGAAATATCGATTTATAAATTCCTTTTGAATGACGTAGAATAAGTGACGATATCCAATCGGATTACGAGTTATTGATAAATTCTAATAAGAATAGAATTATTTCAAAATATTCATGACTCGAACAAGTTAACAAAAATACATAGCAGGTAACACTGGGGTGGGTGTGTAGAATTGTACAGGAAAAGGAGTTGCTCATCTTTTTAGTTTCTGGTGTTGTCCTATTATATGTCTTTCCGTTATACGCCCGTCTTGTGATGTCCGTTACGATTTCCGCATAAACACGAAGTACGGTTCGTATTTATCTCCAGTTGTTTGTAGGAAGTATCATGTTGTATTTACGTTATTTGTGTTTGCTTGCGTATAGTGGTGTCCAGCACATATTGTGCTGTTGTTTTTTTGTTTTTTTTTGTTTGTCTTCATCTTGTGTCTTGTGTACCCAGTGTTGTCAGTTTTTTTGGGTTGTCTATTCTGAATTGCTCCCTCGGTTGCTATAACGTTTATGGATATGGTTCATAAAAAAGCTGACTTGCAACGTATACCACCAACGACGACCATTTCTGCCATATTGCTATACCTCATGATAGGAATATATTTGATATCTTATTATTTTCCTCGTGGCAATGTAAAGCTTTGTCCGTAGCACCACATCCGTGCCACATTTCTACCTGTGTTGTGTTGTTTGTAAGTTTGTAGTCGTCATGTATATTGCTGTGTATTGGTTGCCCCCACCTGAAGATAGAGTTTGCGCCATTATGAAAATATATATACAATATTAGTGTATTGTAGAAGAATATAGAAAATATTTGTATGAGGCTAAGGAACTGGGAGGAAAATGCGAGGCTTCAGCCGAGCATTTTCCACCAGTTCCGTGCCGAATACAAATATTTTCTATATTCTTCTACAATACACTAATATTGTTTTTATCCTGCAATTTAGGTTAGGTAGTGTTTTTTTTTTTTAATTTAGAAAAATAAATATTCCTCAAACCTTTCGTGGGCCCCAAAGTAAGTCTTGAAGCTGTATTCGTATATTATACAAATACAGCACACCTGTATACCAAGATGACGTCATTGACGTCATAGTGTTTGAAACGTAAAGATTAGACGTTATTTGGCTTCGTGTACGCTTCAAGTTTGATACAATTTAACTAAAATAAGTTTTCAAGGTAAGCTTTTTAATTACTTTTGTGTGTATTGTTGTAAATATGACATGTAGGATTTTACATTTTCAAGATGGCAGATCTGTATGTTCTATTTATAACCTGTGGCGTGTCTTGAAGCTGTATTTGTATATTATACAAAATACAGCACATCTGTATTCGACACATGTTATTTGCTTACTAGAGTGCTCATTGCAGGATAAAACGTTTTACTTCGTCATGGAGAACTCGCACCTTATATGTTTAATATATATCTATAAGTGATAAAGTACATTGCGGAATCTTAATATCGAAAGTACATTGTGTACAATTAACGGTACTTAATAAAATAGCTCTTCAGTTATACCTTAATAGTACAAGATACATTATATACATGATCGTTTTAAAGTTAATGTCACCTATAGAAATCATAATTTGCATATGTTTTGATAAAAGAAATTTTTTTAATAAAATTAAAGTATATGTGGAAGAGTCAATTTTGACAGTTTTGTAAATAATTTAATTTTTAGGAATTTTAATCTTTACTATGTTCATAAAATATATTTTTGTAAATAAAATATTTTCATATAATTACTTTGATAACTTTTTCATTTAATTATAATATTTAAAACCTCTTAGTAATAAAATTAATAAGGTCTACAACTTTGTGTTATGTTTTGTATTCTAATTAGGGTTATGACCTAAGTTCATGAAAGGTAACCCTATTTGATTAGTTAAGGTCAGTTTGACCAGTTATTTCCTTTCATTGGTTATTGTAGTCACCTGACTTTTTGGTGGGAAATTCTTTTGTTCTTTGAGGCATTCTATTACTTTTTCATATCCTGAAAGGCAGACATATTGCCAACTGCTATTATATTCTTTGGAATTTTGATGACTATTTGAAACAGCTTGAACTATATTTCTATTTGGCAGCACTAACATTCATTAAGGTTACCATGATATAACACTGATGAACAGCTTGATACATATATTGTGATCTTGAGGTATCCTGAATTTCAAGACCTTTGCACCCCAGTGTGAGGGTCTATTTTATATGGAATTATTCCAACGGCAATAAATGCTAGAACTCACTACGTCTGTGTTTTATTATTCCAATGAGAATTGACCCGACGACAAATGGCGCCCAACGTGATTGTTGCAGTTTCTGGAAAATTTGGACCCGGCATCATCGTATCATTATTTTAGTGCACTCGACCGAAAAATTCACAACATCCGGTTTGGATCCACATGTTAACAGTGAAGGATACTTTTGCAGAAACACTGTATTTATCTGTTTATGTCATTTAAAGGTTTGCATTTATATTTCATGTTCTTTATATGTATGTTGAATGTTGTCAGTAACACGAAATGAAGTTATAGTACGTTTTGATGAAAACAATACTTAGAAATTTTCAACGAAAAAAAAAACAAAACAACAACGTTTTTGTATACCAAATTTTTTGTACGTTAAAAAAGTGACAGAAAATCAGTTTGTACAAACAGATAATTTTAGTATTACTTGAAGTATAGTATGAGGTATTGAACATTGATACTTGGTGACATTTTGTGAATATTTATGTGTTAATTGTTTTTCATATTTGAACTTAGTCTTATGCGGGTGTAATTACATTGTCACACCCGGGTGTCATACATAGCCACACCCAAGGTCAAGGTCACATGGACTCAAACCGGAAGTCCATGTATCTTATGTAAACAATTTTTTTTTTGTACATTGTGTTATAAACATTTGAAGTGAATTTTTTTCTTACACTCCTTCAACAATAAGTTATTTACACATTTAAATTTTTTTCCATACACACACTTTGTAAATTATTACACATAAAATTACATACATTTGGGATACATGTAAATGAGACTTAGTGTTGCACTTGGTGTTAATGAACTTGAGAAGAGTTTGAAGATACTTTGAGTTTGTTCAGTTTACTTTATTTTTTCTGTTAACAATTTTTTATTGAAATTTTTTCACATTTTCACACTTACATCACAGACAGTATACCGTCATACTCTTGTGATTATTATACATTATGTGTGTATAGCCTTATGTTGTATGTTGACATTTATAATTTATTTTATATATACATGTATATATATATGGTGTATTGTATATGTTTGTGCTACCATTGTGTTTATATGTTCTGATGTGATGTGATGTACTTAGACTTTTGTTATTTATTGTGAGTCAGTGTATATGTATACTATTTAACTTAATTTAAATATTTAAAAGGTTAAATTATTTAAACTTTATTTAAATCTGAGTTTGGAATTTAACTGGAGATCTTAATTATTTTTTTTTAATTTAAACAGTTAAACTTTGAGTTATTAGTTAAATAATACAATACTGACCGACTGAAAGGTGAACGAATTTGTACACTTGCATGATACCTGATTTAACATCCTCATCACCTTAACATTATACCTTTCACACCTTGCATACCAGATTGCACTTTGAATTTGTTTCTCTTGTACAGTGTTTTTTTACAGCTACAGGTAACTGTTTTCTTGTGTGTAGTTAGGTTCAGATTTCTTTGCCCAGATTTTCTTGAGTTTGAGTTGGTCATTGCATTGTCAGTCTTCAGTTATATTATTTAGCATCCAGATAGAGCGTTTAGCTATATTAGTCATATCTCAGAACACATACATGTATATGTGACTATAGAATCCTAGTTGTAGATTCATCAGCCACTGGTTACATTTGTACCAGTTAGTACTCAGTAGACTATAAGACAATTGAGTCTTAGGTTTAGTTGGTTTATATACTAGCCAGTTTTAGTTTTATTATGGTTTACCATTTCGAATCATAGATCTTTGCTTATTTTGAGATTGTTAACGTACAAGCTTAACAATTATCTGCCTATATTTTTTTTATTTAGAGATTGCAGATTATTATTATACAGATTGAGGTAAGTATACATATTTTTTTATTTTATATTTAGACTTATAAGTCGCATTATTATTTAGTATATATTTTGTATCAGTATAGTTGACTTGTACATTTGGTATTTGCTATTAGCAACATGGCTAGTAATACCAAGGATAGCGAGGCAACAGAGAAAGTAGAGTTGGAACCTAGCACTCCGCCAGATCCGAAACATGATAAGTTTGAAATGATGTTTAAGGCATTTAAGGCCATGGGTCTTAACCCCCAGGGAAGTACTGCGGAAGAATTAGACAAATGGATTTCCAACTATAATGCAAAGAAGGAACAGAAACCCACTGTTGGTCACTCATTTACTTTACCAACTGCAACTGATGATGCAGCAGTTAGACCTAAGATTAAGCACCAGCAAGCTACATCTATATCTTCATACCCACCAAAGGTTAGAGTTTTCTCCGGTGGAGACAACAAGATTGAGACACCATACGACATCCGGCGTTATGATGTGAAGATGCCACTCATGGATCCATCCTATACCAAGGAGCAAAAGGCGTTTGCGATTCGACGCTCACTTACTGGATCAGCGGATAGATTAGTCATGTACCAAGGACACGACAAACCCATAGACAAGATACTTGATGTGTTGGACAGTGTATACGGTACAGTTGACGACAAGGAACAACTACTTGGTGATTTCTATAGTGCCAGGCAACGAGATGATGAAGATGTAACCACATGGAGTAACCGTCTACAAGATATCTTAGGCAAAGGTTTGGAGAAGGGTCTTGTAGATTACCGAGATATGAACTCTATGCTTCATGCTATGTTGTGGAGAGGTCTACGACAGGAATTTAAGGACGTCAGCGGACATAAACATGATATGATAAAGGACTTAAACCAACTTAGAGTAGCGTTGAGACAGTTGGAGAAAGACCACCAACCAAAGAAATCCAAACCGAATATAGTAAAAGTTATATCAGAGACATCTGAGTCAGAGAGACAGGATATTGAAGAACTCAAAGGTATGGTACATCAGTTAACTACCCAGGTTAATGAGTTTAAACAGCACCAACAGCAACCCCAGTATAACAAAGGTAACAACTACAAAGGTAATAGAGATAGGCGATGGAACAACAGTTCACAGGGCCAACCACAACAGAATTCATACCAACCTCGACAGAATTCATACCAACCACAACAGAATTCATACCAACCTCGACAGAATTCATACCAACCATAACAGAGTTCATACCAACCTCGACAGAATTCATATCAACCTCGACAGAATTCATACCAACCTCGACAGAATTCATACCAACCACAACAGAATTCATACCAACCACAACAACAGACTGACCAACAGAATGAGTATGCTTCACAGGATAATACTATCTATTGTCGACGTTGTGGACAAGAGGGACATCTACAGATTGGCTGTCGTGTGCGATTGGATCACAGACATTTAAACTCCAGGAAGCCTATGCGGAGAGGCCGGTATTAGGCTTAAGTAGAAGAACTTCAGGTCCCAAGGTAAGTAGAGTAAGGACACCGCCAGGACTATTCGGAACACCGACAGAGACAGGCATTATGCTGAATGGCAAGGAAATACCTGCATTACTTGACACTGGATCTACCGTCTCAACCATTTCGGAATCCTACTACAGTAAGCATCTTGCATCAACCATTCCACTCAAAAGTCTTGACAACATATTAGATGTTGAATGCGCTGGAGGAACACCACTGCCATACAAAGGTTATATTGAAGTGAACATTAAGATGCCTGGAGACACAAATACTACCTGCCAGCATGTAATGCTTGTTGTACCAGACAGTAGATACAGCCAACATATACCAGCATTAATAGGTACCAACATATTTGATAACTTAATTTACCATCTACAGAAAGAACATGGTGTAAGATACTTACAGAACGCCGCCTTGACAACGCCCTAGTTTCTTACATTCCGTTGTTTATCTATGAGGGAAAAGGAATTAATCAAGAACAACGACAGACTTGCAGTTATCAGAACTTGCAACATAATTACCATCTTACTGGACAAATCTATTGAAGTCGAGGGATACCTAGATAAAGAGATACCATATAAGTCAACACCTTCTATTATACAGTCCACTGATTTGGCAGAACACAAGGATATATCAACTGAAACTACATTTATGAATTACAACTACAAGAAAAATGGAACTATTACAGTGAGACTTTCCAATCTGACTAGAGGTACCATAACTATACCACAGAAGGCCATCATTTGTGAAGTACAACCAGCTACGATAGAAACTCAATCGACTCCGAACTCAGATGAAGATATCAAGTTACTTGAGGAAGTGGATATAACTAAAAGTGACCTGACTAAAGAACAACTTGATATAGTTCTGATATTACAGTATAAAGACATCTTTAGTAAGGGAGATCATGACTTAGGCCACACAGACAGAGTAAGACACCGTATCGACATGGTAGATGAGACATCATTCAAACACCGATACAGGCGGATACTTCCATCAATGTATGACGAAGTGAGATCCCATCTCAAACAGCTATTGGATAACGCAGTGATTAGACCATCCCACTCACCATTTGCTTCTGCTATTGTCATAGTTAGAAAGAAGAATGGTACCATGAGGATGTGTGTAGACTACCGACAACTTAACAAACAGAGTAAGAAAGACAGCTATGCCCTTCCACGTATTGAAGAGCTATTGGATTGTTGTGCAGGCAGCAAATTCTTTTCAGTGTTAGACATGAAGTCGGGATACCATCAAGTTGAAATTTTGGAACAACACAAGGAACGAACTGCTTTCTCCGTAGGACCACTTGGTTTCTTTGAGTTTAACCGGATGCCATTCGGTCTTACCAATGCACCAGCTACTTATCAGTGACTCATGGAGAATTGCCTGGCTGATTACAACTTGAAGATATGTTGTATCTTTATTGACGACATCATAGTATTTGGGAAGACATATGAGGAACACCTTAGAAACCTCCAACTGATTTTTCAGAGGATAAGAGAGGCCAACCTGAAGCTCAGTCCCAACAAATGTGAATTTTTGAAGCGTAAAGTTAAGTACGTAGGACATGTGGTATCAGGAAAAGGTATAGAGATCGACCAAGGAAAGACGGATAAGGTAGTCAACTGGCCAACTCTTACTACTCCGGAAGACGCAAGAAGATTTTTGGGATTCGTTGGGTACTACCGACGTTTTATCCATAATTTCAGCAAGATCAGTAGACCGCTTACAGACTTGATACCAGCACCGAACAAGAAGAAGAAATCCAAATCTACTGCTACCAAGGAATGGAAATGGGATGATGCACAACAACATTGAAAGACCATCTTGTCAGTGCTCCTATCCTAGGATATGCCAGCAGCTTCTTGCCATACGAGCTCCATACAGACGCGTCAGGGGATGCCCTGGGTGCTGTTTTGTATCAGGAGCAGGATGGAGCAAAGAGAGTCATCAGCTATGCAAGTCGTGGACTTAGCAAAGCAGAACGCAATTATCCTGCACACAAGAGAGAATTCCTGGCGTTGAAATGGGCAGTGGTAGACAAGTTCAAGGACTACTTATACCAACAGGATTTCACAGTATACACCGATAACAACCCAGTCACCTACGTTCTCACTTCAGCGAAGTTAGATGCAACTGGACACCGCTGGCTTGCTTCGTTAGCAGCATTTCACTTTGACATCAAATATCGTCCTGGAAGAAACAATGCGGATGTAGATGCACTGAGTCGATTACCAGCGACAATCACCAGTGAATCAGTTCAGGCCATCTGTAATGTCATTACACAGGAACCATATGTAGATAGTATGACATTAACTCCTGAGGTGATATTGGAGGAATTAGACCCCAGAGGCAGTGGCATTGGCAACTTAGTAGATTGGAAGAGAGCACAGCACTTCGATCCGGATATACGCCGTATTGCGGAATATGTGAAGGAGAAATCCAAACAGTCCAAGAAAGAATTAGGACCCAATCCACTGATGAGACAGTTTAATCATCTTAAGTTGATAGAAGGCATACTTCATCGAGTAACAACAGTAGATGAAGAGGAAAAATGCCAGCTAGTTTTACCACTTGAACATGTACCCATTGTATTAGAAGCGATGCATAATGACATGGGCCATCCTGGAAGAGACCGTACAACATCATTGGTCAAAGATCGCTTTTATTGGTCTGGAATGTATCAGGACATCACGACTTGGATAGAGGAATGTGGTCGTTGTATCAGGAGGAAGTCATCTACCATACAACGTGCACCCCTGGTCAACATTACAACAACATCACCACTGGAATTAGTTTGTATGGACTTTCTAACCCTGGAGCCTTCTAAAGGAAATTATCAGCATATACTTGTCATCACTGACCATTTTACCAGATTTGCTATGGCGATACCTACAAGGAATCAGCTAGCCAGAACAGTTGCAGATGCTTTCTACAACAACTTCATCCTGCACTACGGTATACCAGAGCGAATACATTCAGACCAGGGAGCTAACTTTGAAAGTACCATCATCAAAGAGCTATGTACCATCATGGGAATGTCCAAGTCCAGAACAACAAGTTACCATCCAATGGGAAATGGACAGTGTGAACGGTTCAACCGTACTCTCTGTGATATGCTTGGTTCACTGGATCCCAGCAAGAAGGCGAACTGGAAGAGTTATGTCAGTCCACTGGTTTTTGCATACAACTCTACTAGACATGAAAGTACAGGACAGTCACCCTTCATGTTGATGTTCGGGAGAAACCCTAGGTTGCCCATCGACGCAGTACTGGGATTGAGGGAAAACCAGCAGGACATTACCACCACGTTCATTACAGAGCTAAAGGATAGAATATCGAAAGCACATGAGGTAGCGAGAGCTGCGACGAACAAGGCTGCAAGGAAACAGAAGGACAACTATGACAACAAGGTCCGTGGAGGAACTGTTCAAGTAGGAGACCGTGTACTGGTGAAAGTAGTTAGCTTTGAAGGGAAACACAAGTTGGCGGATAGATGGGAGCATGACCCATATGTAGTTTTGAGCCAGCCTAATGAAGGAATCCCTGTATTCAAGGTCAGGAAGGAGAACAACGAAGGACGTACGAGAACGCTCCACCGAAACCTCCTTCTACCTATTGGTTTCATCAGTGATAAACCTACACCGGCTCCTAGGAAACCGAAAC